>QVNW01004048.1:0-12704 GCA_014825475.1 Pseudomyrmex flavicornis
GCGCGCGCGCGCGCGAGTACATCGAGAATGCAAATGTAGAAACTCGCGAGCGTGTGCGAGCCCACGGAGAGAGGGGTAAGGCGTTATCCACGACGAATTAAAGAACTCGCCGAAACCCGATTGAAAAACCACGATGCGCGCGCGTGGTGTACATCCGTCTTTTTCTTTCTCGCGGCGTTCCGCTGCTCTTTCAGCTTCCTGCTCGTTTTGCCGCTCTCTTTCTCTCTCTCTTTCTCTCTCTCTCTCTCTCTCTCGCATCTCTCTGCCGTTCTTCCTGCAGGATTTAAGAGCGCGTTCGCGCCGAAACAGCTTGGACTTTTTGCTTCGCGCTCTTTATGTGCGACGACGATATCTTGTTCCGAACGTGTTACGCTAATCGTGAATTATCGAGTGCCGGTGAACGTTCTCGGGATAAACGTTTGCGTGTTCACTTTAGGCAGATTACGGAAATCCATCGTCGAGATCATCGTAAGAACTGTCTACAAATCTCGAGATGACAGTGCGGACATGTCCGATATAATTGTTTAATGCAACTCACATGATTCATTACTTAATTACTAATTCTTTTATATTGCGCTCCGATCTCTTTTATAAATTTTATTTTATTTTTTATCGCGGAACAATTTAATACTCGTGTATTCTCGGGCGCGCCGATATAAGACACGCGAACGATAATTCTCGTAAATTTTTCGAAGAAGCAATAACATGTTTGTTATCATCCAATAATCGTCAACGACGTATAACGCGTGCTGCAAATATGACGACGCGTGGCTAACCGCGCGGAGATGCCGCGGAGAGGATTTCCCGATTACGTCTCCCCCGGGAGCTTTGAATGCCTACGCGTTTCCTCTGTGTTCTTTATCGCCGGTCGGGAATGCTTGATAACGTTTGATTTGTTTCAATCGTAAATATCAAGACCGCGCAATATGGCTTTCCCCTTGAAGAGAGTGGAGGTCCGCAGGGGGTTGCGCGACATACGTGCAGGCATGTACGCAACATGCAGAGTGCATCCCGCGCCGACCGCAATAATCGCGTTTCGCGTTCTGGCGATAATGATCATTAAATGTCATAGCGCCTTTTTGTTTTGAGTAGACAACGCTGTACAAAATTTCTTTCGTTAAAAAAGTCACAAATGTTTCTTTGTGACTTCTTGAAAACTCCGAATAATTCAAAATAGAACTCGAAAGACAAAAATGTATGTATATATTTGGATGTCTAATTTGTGTATTTGTTCAAAACGCTTTGTTCAAATTCTTGAGACTTGCGTTGATAAATTTAAATGCAAGAGGAACGATCGCGTCCCCATGCGTCTTTTTAAAAACCGCCGAGGTCTGACATTCTACGACAGTTGGGACCTAAGATCTCGCATAATCCTCGGATCGATAGGGCGTTTACAGAGAGAGAGCATAAGGCGCAGACCGAGGGCGATACGTCCCGGAATTGCAAACGAGAAGAATCTCCAAAACGCCAGGCTGCTCGCGGTCCCTTATAAATCTATCTTTTTTTTTACTCCGCGCCGAAGACTTCTCCGAAGGTTAGAGAGAACAAGAAGGAAAAGAGAAGAAACGAGAGAGAGAGAGAGACAGAGCAGAAAAGGAGGGTTTGGGTCCGTGGTGATTTAAGGACGTCGCATTACGTGTATCACACCGCGTCCACATTGCGACCACGAAGAAGACGAAGATTCGGTGCTTCCCCGACGAGTTCCTAAACACGGACATGTGTGAGTTCCTCTCTTCCGTCCCTCTTCTTCGTCTTCTTCCGTGCGTCTTGGTGCAGTAGCACGTAGACCCCCATACGTTCCAGCGATATGTTCTGTCCGGGTTTCTGCATCGCAGAGATCTTGCTGAAACACCGGGCCCAAACGATCCAGTTGAGTTGATTTGTGACTACCAGAGAATCGTGGCCCGGATGCTTTATGAACCGATCAGTTTGCTCCGAGCGAACCGCCGTATGGGCCCATAAACGTCATCGGTTTTCGGGATAAGCGTCGCGCGAATCAAGTACCTAACTGCGGTCAATGTGAATATGATGAGAGCGAAGAAAAAATATGTATATAAGTTAAAAAATAAATAATATTCGCAATTAATACAATTGATATCTCGATATGTAGCAAAAACAATTTTTGCCACAAATCAACATTTTTTCAGATTTTCAAAGTATTCTCGTCTAGAATGTAACCAAAATTATTTCCCCGATTCCCACTAGCAAGTTTTCGCCGCAATCGGAACGATAATGTATGCGGCAAGAGATACATGAGAGACGATTCGTAGTGCGATACTAGCAGCCGAGGGGGCTGACTTCTGGAGAACAGTAAAGTTAGTCCAGCAGCTCGAGCTGTGTGCTCGCTCTCCATCGGCAGAACGCGGATTTCTACGTAAACTCGCTCGCCAGATACGATCTGCGGGGTCCCGGTGCGTTCGATCCTCGTGAACTTCGATGCTTGCTCGCCTATATGTGTGTAACATGCGGGATTAGGTCGCTCTCGGGACTATTGGTGCTTTGTCAGATATTGCGAAACAAATACTCGTGTATATTTCAAAAAATTGTAATATTAGAGCGCTTTAAAATCGAATTAAAATTATTAATAAAAAAAAATATAATGTAACCATTTCGAAATAATGTAAACTTTTAAATAATCATGATGATATATTGTTATATAAATATGTATTTATAACACACATAATTGATTTTTGTCTTTGTATCTCGAATTTGTCAAACGAGACTGTGTGACTCAATCTTTTTTGGTAAGACGTCGAGTGTGATTTAAAGACGCAAGGAATATTAAGGAAACCCATCTTAGGAGAGTCTGGACAGGAAAAGGAAGATGCTTGCGCGAGCACGGCTGTGTGTTGTTTCGTGACAGGATGGTCACGATCGGGATAGCCACCGCCTGTTGTCCAGGATCCAGGAGCAAGAAGGTAGTATCTTATTATCCTATCCGGGCGACCACTACGGTGACAATCCTTATAAGGATTGCCATGTTGCGCAGTACACACGCGTGCAGACCGCAGCAACGTGGTAGCAAAGCCGCGCGGTTTCGCGGTTGCTACGCACGATTGCTAAAAAAAATCCTGCTATCCCCATTAGCATCAGTCTCAGATCTGATCATTACAATGGGCGCCGGTAATAGGCCATTATGTCGAGCGACGCATAAATTCAATATGACCACCTGGGCTGGTTCGAGGTTACAGTTTGAAAAACTGTGGCAAATGTTTCACATAAGGATTGATTCAACAGAACTAATGTATAATTAAATTCAAATTCTTTTTTTGACACCTTAAGAGTAAAAACCGTAGACATGTGACAACAATTCAGTTTTATACAATTTATTTTTAATAACTTTGAGAGAGTTTTGAAAGATGCTGGATCCAAAAAAAAATAATTCAATGATTTAAAATTAGAGTAATTAAAGATTGTTTTTAGTTGAAAGATGTTGAATCCAAAAACATAATCCAATGATTTAAAATTAGAGTTAAATGTTGTTTTCAGTCTGCAATAAAATATTGATGAGTAATAATACAGAAACAATATAATAAAACTAAAAAGAAACAACAAACTTAATTACCTAATGATCATAGTCAGGATCTTTCCGCGAACACATAAAAAGTTATTTTTTTTTAATGTGCGGAATTTCCTGAAAATTCGTTGATCGATCTGAAAAAGACCTTGAACCTGCTCGGCAGGTCGAAACATACATATATGTATATACGCCGGTGTTTCTACTCGCCTGGGTGTTAATCACAGCCAAGGTTACCCGAGTTCTTCACACACAAGTGAAAGAAGACCGCACGCACAGGACGATCCGTCCGAGAATACACGGGGTTTTGTCCCTCAAAGAAAGCCACCTTTCGATACGTCAAGCACTCGAAGGACCCACTTTAATCATGATCGCTGGAAAGATCGGCACGATCGTGATCCATCGATCGCTCGATCGAGACGTGTTTACGTGTCCGCTTGCGTCGTTACTTTATGCTAATCGATGCCTACACCTGTCGAGCGACGTGCTCGGACGTTTAAACGACTCCCCCGTCTAAATTATTCGCGACCGAAAGTGCCATCGTCGAGCACCTCTTTTTTCAAGGCAGGCGCCTCTTTCTCTCTTTTGTCTCTCTTTCTCTCTTTCTCTCTCTCTCTCTTTCTCTCTCTCTCTCTCTCTCTCTCTCTCTCTCTCTCTCTCGTAATCGATATCTCATCAAATAATATGCAAAACATGTGCGTTTCGATCTCATTAAAAAAGAAAACGTATGAACTGTCCGGCTTATCACACGTCGACAACATTTTATATTCGTTGAGTAATTAAACATGTCGTTATAAGAAGACACTTCTGAATTATATAGTAGCATTCTTCGCGAAACAAGAAGAAATATACATGCATTTTAGTGAGCAATCTTTACTTGCGACTTCGTGTTTTTTAATGTCATGCGAAAGAATATACATCTTGATTATGTGGACTCTATAAAATATTGTATAATATCGCGATTAAACGTCGTCGGAAGTTGTTTGATTCAGGTCTTTCCATACTATTCAAAAACACGCGTGTATTTCTGTACGAAGAAGAAATGGTGATTCAGGATGTTCTTTAAGACTCAAAAATAACAGAGGTTTAATTATGGCCATCTGTTTCGTTCGTTCAACGTCGCGTCGGTGTTCGGCAGCCATCGTCGATCGCTTTAGACGGCAATATATACTTACTTAAGAAACTCGAATCCGGCATGGTTCTCGCACGTCTGTTGGAATGATTACGACGCGAGAGTTACTGCGTTCTTATCTGAAACGTATTACGTAGAGTGCAGCGGTAGCGTGGCGACCGTTCGTTACGATGAACCATCGGCTGTTACGATGGGATTATATGTGCGTCGACTTCCTCGGTAAATCTACTAAACACTCCGCGATCGATTTAAGATTATCGCCATTCGCGTGGATCGATCTGTGGAATCAGTTGCGCGATATTTTATCAGCTTTTCAAAGTTATACTTGAGAGGAATCGTTTCATATTAAATCGAGACAAAAAGAACTTGGAAGCCGTGAGTCCTACCGGTGTGGTAGTGACAAAATTTAATCAACAAATATAAAATCGAACGTTTCGATCTTTATTTAGATCATCTTCTTCAGCCATTTGTATTACAATTCACGAGAAAAAACCATGCTGATATGTGTTGACAAAAAGAAGATCCATATTCAGAACGGAGATTCTAAGCATTGGTAATTATGTAGTTGCTAAAAACCGTTGGACTATCTCCTTGCCGACAACACACAAATACACAATACACTATGGTAAACAACATTATCAGTTATAATTATCGATTTTGTTGCGATTGTTAAGCCGACCTCTATTTATCAGTTTTATATTAAAAATAAACAATCGAAATAAGGATCTGATAGTTTCCAACTAGAGAAATATCAAAATATCCAATATATTAGTTGCAAAAAAACGTTGTTGAACTTGTTAGCAGGATTTTGTGCAAATTAAATAATGCTAATTGTAATTATTTCAAACATTTCGACTATATATTTCTAGTCATCTTTAGCGAAATCTTAAATCCGACCATCGCTCGTGCACGAATTGACGACGTATATATTTTTGTCAGGTGATAAAACTTGTTTGTCAATCACCTGACAAAAATACATACTTCACTGAAGATGACTAGAAATATATAGTCAAAACGTTTACATAGATTACGAAAAAAATTACATTAGCATTATTTATTTTGCACAACACCTGCTAACAAGTTCAACAACGCCTTTTTTGAAACTAATATATTGAAAACTAATATATACTCTATAATTAAACCTGAAGTCGCCTCTCATTATTTTATACAAATATTAAAGTCTTTATACACGCACATTCGAACATTCGCTACAGTAGCTTAATACTAACTGTGCAGTTGAAGTGATTAATAGTCGTCCGTTGTGTATTTTTAACATCTTGACTTTGCACTTACTACTTATTTATTTCTTTTTTAACTACTTCCTTTTATTTTAAACAATAATTTCTTATACATTGACTACTGATACTTTTTCAATCATTTTCTTGATTTAGAATTTTTCTAATTATTTTTTTTTGGTCACAACCATTGACGAAATTTACTAAACATATTCCCCTGTTACAATTATCACACTAGATGGCGACTAATCTCATTCCACTTTGTAAAGAACCGAATGTATTTTCAACAAATTTTTGGTGAGTTCTCTTTCTCATAATTGTATCTCTTATCAATTCTAGTTCACACAGCTGGTTTTCTTTATATCTTTGTACTTTTGCGTATTTTTTCTAAATCAGTTTACCAATGAAGAAGATCCCAACAACGGATCGAAACGTATGGTAACACATTGAACACTGCATTTTCAATACATCATCATTCTGTATATTGGCTCTTATTATGTTTTTCAAATCTGATCCTACATTTTCAAGAGCTTGTTCTTTAATTAATTAAAAGTCTTTAAAATCGATGCGCTAGATGTATACGCGAAATGTCTTTTTGGTATAAATTATACACATTAATTAGAATTAATTTCAATTCGAAAAACTATATATCAAATGCGATTGATTTGTACATATTGTTATGAAGCTTTGTGAGAGTGTGTATTTCAAAAAATCAACATATTTATCGATAGACTTTTGAGGAAGAACATACGATCTTGAAATATCTTTGATTTGATATTTTTACATATATCGTACATGTAGTATATAATTTATAGTCTCACACATAATTTCACATATAGTCTCATACATAATTTTTCTCTTTAAAAGAAATTGATGTTGATCAAATACAGCTTTTGTATAATTGATTATGCTAATTAATTAATTTTGAATATTTGTCGTGGTAAAAATATTTATCTGTCGGTGTTTCGTGTGCTATCCAAACGTTAAAATCTTGGTTGAGACTCAAACGATGTACCTACGCACGAAAATGCTTCATAAATTCCGTATCCATTCATATTAATCATGAAATTGCGCGACTGAATGTGCTCGGCCATTCGAATAGATACGGCGTCTTATCAGCTCGTTAATTTTCGGGACTTCTGAACACATCTTTCTTTGAAAGAGAGTCGTGTTTTCTTCGGAAACTCGAAAAAGACACTTTGTTACTCGTTGGCTTAGTAATGATGATTCTTTCGTGAGTCATCAATGTCGCACTGACGTACGCACGAGAAGTAAAGAGCGAATTTAGTGAAGAGACGTGCAGAAAGAGTGGATAAAACGGTAGACACATTATATGCAGAACAGGGCACCATACTGCGTTCGAGAGTCTCGCGGACATAAGACGAGAAAACAGGACAGAAGAGGAAGAAGAAGAAGAAGAAGAAGAAGAAGAAGAAGAAAATACACACAGAGAGAGAAGTGCGGGAAGGCACACGAGCGAGAGCGAAAAAGAGAGACAACTAGGAAAGGACAACAGCGAGCGACGAAGGAGGTGTGCAGGAGAAACAGACGGAGGAAGAGGAGGAGAAGAAGGGAAGGAGGATGTAGCCACTGGGCAGTCTCCTCGCGCCAGGATTTATATCACGGTGCCTGCACTCACATACAGCTACACTTGACTTATGCAAAGCGCGGACTCCGACGTCCCCCAGCGCCCAAATAAATGTCACCAGGAAACAAAAACGTTCCCCCTCTTCACTTGGTTGTCTCTCTCTTTTATCCCACGTAGGCCCGCGCCCCGCAGATCCGTACTGCTCGACGCACGGGCCCCGCGCGAATCTACGGTCCTCTCTTCTTCCCCCACCCAACTTGTGCGCGCGCCCCCGAGAAAGAGGCAACCATATTTCAATGACGTCATCGGTACAAAAGCGCGTCTGTAGAGGGTTGCAGGACCGCGCGACTCTCGCAAAGTGCCATGTGAAGGCGCATCAGAACTGGCCGGATTTACTCGCGCGGTGACAAAGCACCTGCTGTCCCGCCGCGCCTCGCTCTCGCCTTCCTCAAGCTCGCCAGTTCTCTCGTCTGTTGCTGCCTATTCTTCCACCACTTCTTCCCTTTCGTTCTCTTTCTTTTACTTCTTTCGCTTCTTCTCTCTTCTGCTCCGCTGCCTCTTCTACCGGGCACTCTGGCGTCTTGTAACGTTCTGATATCGCACCACTTCCATATGGAAGCTCGTCTCCATTGTTCGAAAGACCGATCTTCTGCGTGCATCTACTTATCGTGAGTTACCGCCGCTTATTCGTCAACAGATACAACAGATATATTCTTTTTGTTGAGACTTCTTTCTTCGAAATTTAGGAGTTCGATCAATCTGATCATCTAAGCACTGTTCGAAAACGCAATGCTCACGTGTGAATTGTAAATAAAACAAGTTTCATTTTCGATCTTTTGTGTGAATATTTAGTTTACTGTCAATATCAATTCTGTCCTCTTTAATCTGTTTTTCTATTGATTTATTACTAATATAATATATTCAATTTCTTTCTATATAAGTAGTCTGCTTTTTTGCATTTTCCTGTTTGAAAAACCTTTGAATCATATTTGCCAAAAATTTTGCTAATGACATCTCTTATTTTCTTCAATCCGTCGATACTATTTGTTTGGTATAAGTTTCGGAAAAACTCAATATACATCGGAGATTCAAATAAAAAATAGTTATTAAAAACAGGGTCGGTTATAAAAATAATAATCGTATTCGAAGTGGAAATTCACTTTGTATCCGTTGAAGCACTTTTGGCGCCATCTTAACAGAAGTCGACCAACCTGTGGCTTGCTCGCCTGATGCATCCGCCTTCTCTTCTACCGCGGATAACTCCCATGTCAGTTTGCCTTCCGCTGCTCTTATTTTCTACTGGCCTTACCTGTTCCTGACGGCCGATCGAACGGCGACGTAAATATTGAGCATTTCCGCGAAGCGGCTGCCAAGCCCACTTGCATCCCTTCCGCTTATCGACAGAATACCTGTGGAAAAGCATCTCTCTACACATCAGGAATCGGGCACATAAGACTGTTTTCATAATTTAGTAGCACGCACGCTTCTATCGCTCGCACGTACATCACCATATGTTTATTAAATACATAATTATTTATTTATAAGATTATCTCATTTTAGCAAGATGGATATTTTTCACAATACGTAACAATGTAACTGTAATTTCTATCATGTATAAATAATATATATTTAAAATATGCGCACGCATATACAATGAAAATTGTTCGCAATTTTGATTTTAAGAAGAAAATTTGAAGAATATATATCAAATATGTTTTATTGCGAATATTTGCAAACGTGATAATTCGTGTCTGGGAAGGCGGTCTCCCAGACACGAATTATCACGAAACCGTCTCGGCGAAATTTCTAATGAAATTTTGGGGTGCGATGTAAAGAGAACGATCGTCGAAGAACGTTCTTGCGGGACTATGGCGGACGGACACGCATCAGCCGCAGATATATGCGAGCGCTTACGCAGACTAATGTCCGCTTGCGTGGAGATTCGCACGGGCGCGAGAGAGTGTGCACGAATGTTCCTAATACGAATGATGCTGAGCATCGCGAGGGCTTCACGCGGCGTTCCGGCCGGGGCCGTTGCAGCCCTTGATGAAGATAACGCCAGCCTCCTTTGAGTTACGAGCTGGGCCCGGCAATAATAAATTCCAGCAAACATTCATTTTCGTACACGCAACTTTATGTCGTCCTTAGCCCGACTAAGCGCTCTCCACCGATGTCATTTAGCATACCGGTGATGGCCCTAATAGCCAGGTCTTCCCGGTGCTCAATGGTCGCGTCTTAGGGATTTACGATGTACCACCGACCGTCGGTATATATCTTGTCAATGATGAGTCGTTCGTCTTCGTAAGAGAAAGAGATTTAACATAAGAAATTGATGAAAAGGAAAAATTAAATTTTCATTGCTCCTTGCTTTACGACATTACGCGAGAAGACTGTTTCGATCTATTAGAACTTTCCATGATGATTCGCTTTACTGCAGACACAGAATCTTCCACACAATTTAACGCTCAGATATTGGCCAGAAAAGTCCTTTAAAATCAAGTGACCCGAAGATAATAAACTCGCAAACAGCGACAGAACGTCGCAGAAGCCGATTTCGACAGGTACACCAACAGCTACTCACCCGCTACCGCCAGAAGCAAGGCGGTTCACGGGAGTTAACCGGGGTCACGAAATCTTCGTTCCCAAGATCGTTATCGAGGCTCTCTCTCCTCGACGTTGTGGCCGTGCGGCCACGGCAAAAAGCAGCGGAGAAATGTTTTCGCACTAATTGGAGAGCACTTATCTACGAGACCACGGAATCGTTTCCACGGAATCGTGGATCTAACTCGCGGGACGGTTTATAGTTAGTCGGGAGTATCCGCGCACGCGGGATCCATGAAAAGCGCGCAACGACACCTCCCAGATAATACCGATAAGTGCGCGGTCAGGAAAACGAGCACGCGGGGGAGAGTAAGAGGAAAAGGAAAAACGAAAACGACGGACGAGAGGTGGAACAAGAAAGCCGGCTCTGATTTAATTGAGCAGTCGAGAATTAAAAGAGAGATCTTCGGAAGGGGCGTAGGGGCCCGATAGAGAGCGATAGTCATGGAGGGGCTAGAGGGAAAGCGAAGTGGCCGCGTGAGTGAACGAAGGAGGGAAAGAGGCCCAGAGAGCGAGCAGCGGGGAACACCCGCGGCTACGGCCAATCGCCTCCGCGGATGGAGGCCTGAGCACCGATGGACGGATCAGAAAATATAGGCTCCTCGCACGAGAATCTCGCGCGCACAAACAACTCGCGCGTTCTCTCGTCTCGCTCTCTCTCTCCCCCCTCTCTCTCTCTCTCTTTCTCTCGCGAGGTTCCGCGCGCCAGTGAGACGTAAATTTATGCCCATCGAGCGGCACTTCTGCCGGGATTGACTGATGGAACGCCCCGGCAAAAGCGCGGCAAGCCGCTATGGCGCGAGCGCGATGGAGGGAGATCCCGCGAGATAATGGCTGAGTTATCGCCGAGCGTTCGAACGGAGAGTCCGTTATACCGGTCGGTCATTTTTGCAATCACTCGCGCGCGAAGAGCACATGAAGGGGATGTTAATTTATCGAGCGGTACGGACCAGGCCGCAGATATTGTCGAGAGAGAAAGAGAAAACTAGCTATTAATTAACCGAGAACATTCTCTTTGTTTGCATACTTTTTCTTACGTATATGACATGATTGAAAAGAGTAATTAATATTCGGATAATTAATAGCGTGTAATATAATTTTTTCGCTAAACAAAATAAAGTCTGATGAGAGCCAAGAACATTTCTCCAGCCTCTTCCTCTTCGAAGGCTACGCTACAAATGAAAAAGAACGCCGCATATACGCGCATATCAAAGAAACGAATAGAAACGAGAAGTAGTCACACCGGAGTGAAGTGTAATGAAAGGGTTCGCAGAACTATAGGCAATCCCTCGTCGAAACAAACGTTTTAATCCGGAAAGCCGTGACGCGCGCGGCGCGGCTCTTCTCTTTCTCGCTCTCTATTCCCGCACGAATTGAGACCCTCACCGCGAATTGAAGCGAGTGAGTATACAGGGCGGGGTGGCAGGTACCGCGCGTGGGTGTATCGGCGACGACGTATAATTTAAGGCTGCCGCGAATGCAACGATTCAATTTTCACAAGATCGCGCGGCAGCCTGGCTCGGCGTTACGAACGGGACCGACTTCTCCCGTTCGGAGGAAATAATCTTCTGATTTGTGTCATGAATAAAATCGCACGATTCATACTCGTCCGCGGTCGCGGCTCGCGTCTTATCTCGCGCGCACGCTGCTCCTCGGGAAACGATCGGAAGTCTGACGTCTCCGTCGCGATTCAACGCTCGCAATGTTGTCGAAAATATTCATTCGGTCGTGACCGCCTACAGGCGGCCTTAAATTCACGTCGGGCGGATTCGATTCCGGATATATTAGCCCCGAAATGACCGCGATATCGTATCGCATACGGTCCTCCGAGGTAATTTTCAGCCGTCAGGCAATGCTCGTGATTCCTCAAGTTTATTGAGATTTTGTCGATTTCGATATCTGCCGTTTTCTACGGAGACCAAATATCTTTGCGGATCTTATAGAACCCGTGTAAGAGTGTAAGAATAAGACGGAATAATAAAAAAAAAAAAAAAAGAAAAAAAAGAGACGCGCTGATGATATACATCAGAATTCAATAATTTAAACGAAGAGAATTTCGAATATTTATTTTCATCCGAAAGGAATGCGCGAATTTGTCCCGGATAATAAAT
Organism: Pseudomyrmex flavicornis; assembly: GCA_014825475.1. Classification (NCBI taxonomy): domain Eukaryota; kingdom Metazoa; phylum Arthropoda; class Insecta; order Hymenoptera; family Formicidae; genus Pseudomyrmex; species Pseudomyrmex flavicornis. The sequence goes on from QVNW01004048.1 coordinate 12,185, forward strand.
TTCAGTTAAAGGAAAATGAATATACTCTCTTGCCGCAATCGTATAACATTACGCTGATAATATTCTCATATAATTCCACGTGGAACTTTGTGCGGGAGCGTTTATATTTCGTTTCGTAAAAAAGAAAATACATACACGCGCGCGCGCGCGGATCTGTCGACCAGGCAATAAATTCAATTTCGAAAAAAATGGGCGAATGTTGGCTGCAATCGCATCGCATTATTACACACATGACTTTCTATGTAAATGAACCATTTAGCGAACGTGGAAAGACAATATATCAATGTGGGATGGTGTATAAGTCACTGTGTCGTGCGGCCGATTTCGTCACTGCAAAAGATCATGCGTACGTGCGCGATCAGATATGAAGGAAATAATTTTTGATCGGAGGTGGATTAGATCTAACGTGAGAACCGGACTGTGTCGCGGACCGTGAGGTGAGGCTGAGATATATCCAACGCCGAAGAATCATGTCACACACATGCACACACGTGCACACACAAAGGACACGCTCGCGCAC
>QVNW01004049.1:0-20342 GCA_014825475.1 Pseudomyrmex flavicornis
TGTCATTATTTCAATTGTGTTGTTTAGCATGAAAAACGCATTTAAATGCATAAATCAGTGCCTTTATTTGTTCTCGTCGAAACGTTAATACCCGTTTATGGAACGCGATTTACTTGTGTTACGAAACGAGAAAGACGTCTCTCGACGGAAAAGTCGACAAGCCAGATGCTACGGGTGGTAATTATAGTAATCGAGGAATATATCCGTTGTGTAAACTCTTCTCTTTCATTCGCGAAAAGATCGACGTGTCGTCGCCGAAATTTTACGGCACCGCAACGTCATTGCGACGTTGTGTGTGTGTGTGTGTATGTAGCGCCACGCGGCGTAGTTGTGTTTTGAATCTTTTTGCGGCATTAATATTAATTAGAATTAGCGAATTAATAAGTACGCGGCGGTTACGTTTCGTGTGAACGTGACCCTCAACACACGACCGCGATATCCTACGTCGTACACTTACGGTTTAACGCGCGAGCGAGGATACGTTGTGTAATGTATCGTCTTCGTGCATACACGCGAAACACTTGCACATCCAAAGAGAAAGAGAGAAAGAAAGGGAGAGAGAAAGGGAGATAGATGAGGCCGGTCTGGCGTCTGAAATGATTGCAGAATTTTCTAAGCCCGCGATTGCGGTGGCGGAGAAGACTCGCCAAGAAAGAAGAAACTCTTTCGAGAGATCGACGCATGACGCGAATAAGCAACTGCCTCGGGGGGAAAAGGTGAAAGGGGATGGAGAGTGAAAAGAGAGCCGCGGAGAGATACACACGAGAATCGCTACCGCGAGTTCAGACACACCATATTGCGCCGCTAAGTCGCGATGTAACCGCGATGTCGCTCGTCGACCAATCGATGCGCGTTAGTCGGCATTTTGTGCCGCTTCGAAGAATCCTGAAGAAACGTGTTGCAAATTTAATAACGGGAGATTACACACACACACACACGCATATATATATATATATATATATATATATAGTGTCAGTTAGAAATTTACAATTTTCTATTTCGTTTTCCTAATAGCGCACGAGCTGAATTTGTTCCGCTCGAATGAAAACACAACCATTTTGTTGAGCATGCTTGAGATGTTCGAGAAATACGGTGGACAATCGGTCTGCGGTATCGCGAGAGTACTAACCGCCAGCGGTAGCCAGCCGGGAAAGGATCATCATTGATTTTATAGAATACCCGTAGAATTCGCCGGGGACTCCATTACCGTTACATTCGCGACATATCTTCCAGGAAATAAGGACTTTCCTCCGCGTCGGCAGCATGCGATCGTCCTTCCGATTATTCGCGAACGGCCGGTAATGATCGTTGTGCATTCAAATTATTCTCGCGTGACCGTTAAGTCTCCTCATTTCAATAATGGTACATAAGATTTTTTTTCTACAGTTTAATTAAAAAAATTTACATTTCAATTAAAATCGAATCTATCGGAATTTTGCTTCGATCACATGGTCGCGAATCGGGTTTTATTTTGTCGGTTGTTTTTTTTTCTTTTTACACGAGACTCTGCGATCTTTAACAAACTTCGTACGAGCGTGTGTTAACTAGTAACAAAATTCTCAAATTATTTTAATGCAAGATTTTAATAAACCTTTGAAGTGCTTAATTAGGGGAAGGGGATTGTGAGCGCGGTGTGCTTCGCGAGCGGGAGGCCGCGGAATTCTGCGTGACTCAGCGCTAAAGCACTAATTAGATGATTGGTTCCAACGGTAAAATAAGCGCGGAACAATTTAGCGACTTTTCCCAGAAGAAGAAAAAAAAAATTCCTAAATGAAGCGCACACGCAACGGCCTTGCCAAGATCGCGGTCCGCGATACGCACGCGGTATGAACCCATTACGTTCGTGCTCGTTCGCGAGGTCGCTTGTGTGGATGATGGTAATGCCGCGTTACATTAGATGATGCCCCGCGCGTACTTACGTGTACTTTTATTATTCGACAAAGCCTCCGTGTTTCGCGCGGAAGTGTGAATAGCCACGCGAGGCGCCGCGAGTAATTCAGAACAAATCAGATGTGCCGCGAGTGTGAGTATGTAAACGAAAGAAAGAGAGAGAGGAGAAAGAGAGAAGGAGAGGGACATTCATATCGAGAAGGATGCACCGAGAGGCCCGCGTACACACATACACGCGGCCCACATATTTACGGCTCATGTGGGTAAGAAGGGACTCGGCGCGTCTCATTAGTGCCCCGTTATTTTCTAAGCATCCTGCCATGCTGATTATCGCGCTTACTTCTAGATGGTAATGCTCTCTTCCTGCCGGCTCGTTCGCGTCGCATCACGTCGTAACTATATGCGCGTATATAGCGAAGCTGTCGCCGAATTAGCTCGTCAGTCTTGCACGTCTAATGGTCTGCTTACCCAATAAGAAGACGTAGGAAAATATTTGCGCAACCGCGCGCACACATCGAGCGAATCTCAATAACGTAATTACTTGAGACGCGCGCGTTAATCAAGTATTCAAATATTTAATATAATAATTGCAACTGGAAATTGGAACTCGTTACGTTTATCCTCGTAGAGGCAATCGGTTTAAATGGCACAATCTCGAATTTATGCAATGCAGAAGAGAATGTAATCATCGTTCTTATTATCGCAATCAATTGCCAATTTACTCTGAGAGATGTATGTAATTGCGTAATTTTCTGTTATAGTTTTTAATGATACTGTCTGTTGTTAGCAACATACGTGGTCATTAATCACAAGATGTAAAGAGTTTTTACATTGTATATTACACGTATTAGAAAGCGTATTGTTTTATTTTTAAGTATTGCGTTTGACGTTAAATTGATTAAAGTGCGCGCAACGTTCGGTGCGATCTCTCGTTTCGTTTGAGCTTTGCTTAGCATAATTTTCTCCCGTCTTAAGTCTCGCTTCCAGAATTCTTCTCGCGTATCTTTTTTTCCGTAACAGTTGACAGTTAAAAGGAAGATATCACACACAGAAAGCGTTTGTCACTTGCTTTAAGCGGGATGTATACCTACTTCCGCGCTCAAAGAATTAATTGTGAAGTTCTCGCGTCATCGCTTTGCTCACTCGCACGCACGCACGCACGCACGCACGCACTTACACATACACTTAGACTCACGTACGCATCGCCGTTTGTGCCGCGCCGACGCGTCGACACGGCTTGCCTTTTTGCGATTGTAATTCGTTTCCTACCGGCGTTAGAAAAACGCTAGGGGCAATTAAAATCCCCGAGTAAGCCGAGGGGACAGGTGGGGGTCAATGCACCTTTGCCCGGAACCATACGTCGGTCTATGCATATATACGTACGCACGCGTTTATGCACGCGTTGCACACACTCCCGCACACACGTCAATAGCCGCGCCATTGTGTGCGTATGCGCGCACACTCGGATACGCATACGTACGCACACGGCCGCGATCATGGCAATGCACACCGGCGTGAGTAATGCAGGTGGCTTTTTTCTCTTTTGGCGAATCGATCATTTCTCGGCGCGGGGCTGCTTAGCGGCTTGGAAAAGTCGCGGCACGCCTAGGAGTTGGGGGTCTCTGCCCCGCGATTCCCCGGGGCAACAATGCACCGACCCGAGATTAATGCATCCGCGCTCGACGATCCCGGTCGCTGAAATATTGAAAATTACACCGGGAATATATTAATCCTCTTCCGACGCGGAAGATTCTTTCGTTCCTCCTCCGCGCCGCCGTTGTCTTTTTTTTTTTTTTTTTTTTTTTGAGATCGTCGCCGCCGCCGCTATCCCACACGGGGATCTGCGTAGACATGTACTGCGCGTTCGGGATAAATCGTTAAAAAGAAAAATATTTTTGTTAAGTGTCTTTTTCCGAAGTCGTTACGGCAAATTAAATATGTTATGACGGAAGTGTAACTCGATAGCCAATCGCGTTTCTTATCCATATCTGCCATAATTAATGACGACCTATAAATTTGTAGATTAGTAATCAGCTTGCGCGGTGCTTCTAAATGCCGGATACGGCGATATCCGGTGTTTATCTCATGCGAATGGTTTCTTGTATATAATAATAGATTACATTTACCCGCGGCCGGGGGTATGTCCGAAAGAATAAAGCGCGGTAAGAAGAGGCGAGCGTGTGCCGATAACCGGCGCGACGCGCCGTAAACACGCCCGGGTGAATTAACGGTGTTCGTTAATTCGCAATATACGCAAGAGAGCGGGAAGAGAGCACATCCGCGCGACGGCTTTTTTCTCAGAGGCAAAAAGTCTCCCTCGCCATCACACACACACGCTCGTACGTGTACAACATATATGCGATGAATAACAAAGAACGGGCGACGGTGGAAGCGTAAAGGAACGAAGCGGACGCAGGAAGAGGGGAGGAAAAAAAGGCATGGTTTATTGTTCAAGGGCGTCGACGACCCGCTTGAACGTTACACGTAAACCGTACACTTACGAGTCGTATAAGAATGCACAAAACATCGGCGGTACCGTAACAAACGCATCACCGTTAAAGAGAAGAAGAGTCTCCTCCTCGAATGCGCGTAAAAAAAAAAAATGTCGATACTAAGAGCACGGCCTAACAGTACTCAAACATCGGCGATTGACACACACTCGTGAGAAAATATACCCCCCAGACGTTGCGGCAAAACGAATCAATTAAATTAGACATACTACCGTCGTAAGAATGAGTTCGAAATTGTGCAGATGTGAGTTACTTATGTGGGAAGAGCGCGTTAATGTTAAAAAGAAGAAGCTCGGCGGAACTGCGCGTTGTCAGGACGGGAAGCGCGGTACGTTTCTTTTCACAGTAAACTCGCTAAGAGAAGTGTTGAGTGTGCGAGAGATTACCAAATCCGGTTAGAATCTACGCGCGCGCGTCGATTCGATCGTTTCGCGCGCGAGCTTTGACGGATAATTTTCAACAACAACCCCGCGATGTGTTAGCTCGCGCCGACGGGAGTCCGAGAATCGTCGCGACAAGAGGCGCGAAGAGAGGCCGTCGTCCGGAGGAAGCGGTTACTCATCTTTACGACGGCGCGCAAGAAGCGGCAGCATCCGCGTGAAGTCCCGAAAGAATTCTCCCGATCTTGCTCGGCGCGTAAAACTACTGTCTCAGGTTGTTTATTTTGCAGAACTCTCGCCTCTCTGGTACGCACGCAAAACTCTCCGCACGCGAAAGTTCCCGCGGCGCCGCCGTCTTGTACCCTAAACCCGCGATACATTGAGAGATTTTCTCGTTTTTTTTTTGGACCCCCATTGTCCTCGTACACGCATGTGCGCGGTAACGATAAATATCTTCTCATTGCTCGTGACACGGGCCGAATGACTCGGAGCCCGATGTAGCTTCGAAAAACGTACAACGTGCGCGCGTTGTAGATGTGCGCGCGAACGCGACTGTTAATCAAGAAAGAATTGCGTGCCCGTTTGATTTTACGGAATAACGGGAGCAGCTTTTTTGCGAAGAAGCAGTTTTTATTGTTGCACTTTGCTCTTTTTTATTTTTGTCAATAGCACATAAATTCTTCAATGAGCAATAATGTCATTCGTCGAAAGCTATTAGGAAAAGACTTTGCAGCGAATACTTTACAGCAACACAAATAAGTGGTATCGTCGTGAATAACTCCGGTTATTTTCTTTATTCTTCTGTTTCATCTGGTGTTACGATCTTCCTTTTCCTCGCCGCGATGCGCCGTAGGCTGTACCGGTTTCGTTCGAAGCAGACCGAACAAAATCCAGCGAAACCGCCGCATGATCGATGAGCGAGCTTGAAATTCCTAGTTTGCTATCGGGCGCGCTCGCACGCACGCGCGATCCTTCATTACCGCGCTTTCGTATCTCATATCCTTCTTTTTTTTTTTTGCGCCGGGCAGGAGATTAGAACTCTTTAATAACGATTTTTACGTACGTTTATCTGAAAATCGAAATAATTTTTTTTTTGCAATCTTTCATCTTTACTTGCGAATTTTGATCTTTCTTGTAACGAAACAAAAAAAAACAATCAAATCAACGTTTCGAAGTTTGGAGATGTCGAAGAGAATTTCTGCATTTCCTCAAATCCGCGAAATTAATTTACTTCGCACCGTAGGCGCGAATTAATTAGTAATCGATTACACCGATGAAATTCTCGAAGATGTTGTGAGCGCGCGCGCACGCGCGTGTGTATGTGTGCGATTACGAAAGAAATAAATCGCCTGTTTATACGGCCGTGTCAGAAGGCCTAATCGGAAGTACCCGTGGCTCTTTATCCCTTCGGCTACGCGCTACCTGACGATGCTTCTCTTCTTCCCCGTCCTCTCTCCTTTCCTGTCCCGCGCGCGATGGTGTTGCGCGGAACGACGTTGCATTGTAGCGCGGTTGCAACAACAACGGGCCGTAACTAAATCTGTCCGTCAGTTCCAAGCCGTGGAAGACCTTGGGTCCCTCGCTCGTCTGACACACGTACGTTGCTGGAAGTTCACCACGTGCACGCCCGTGGATAATCGATTCGATCGTAAAATACGCTCCTTACGCCGCGCGTGGAAAAACGCCCGCAATCAGAAATGCTCCGAGCGGACACAACGCGCAAGGCATTGAAAGCGCGCATTATCGCTAAATTGTACTGAAAAAGCCGGGCACGATATTTCGATCACTGTCGTTCCGACGCTGACTGATGCCGCAGTTTCGAACGCGAACGAGAGAGAAGTTGGAAGTAATTACGACCGCGGTGTGCACATGCATGCCACGCGGTCATCGTTTTTTCGTCGCGTAATGAACGCCCTCGTCGTAAAAATTACGCGAAATTGTTTCGCGCTGACGAGTCGCGTCGCTTTTAATTTCACGTGCAAAAATAACCCGATCTCCTTTCGCTCGATTCGAGCTTTTGTAGCGCGCGCGCACCGCGCTCTCACCCGGCATTAACATCTCAAATGAGTAATCTTTTTAGACAGACAGTTGACGTGGTGTGGTTAAATTAATTGCAACGGCGTGCACACCGGACAACTGTATTTCAGCGAAAGGATATCGCGAGGGAGGAAGGGAACGAAACTGCATCCTGCGCAACAACAGGCCGTAACTAAATCCGCGTACAATTCCAGCGCCTATGGAAGAGACCTTGACACTGCACGCTTGACACACGTATGTTGTTGATGTTGCCCACGTGCAGCGCCGTGGATAATCGATTCGATCGTAAAATACGCTCCTTAGGCTCCTTGCCTCCTTCCACTTTTCATCTTCTCCACTTCGACGCTTCCTCCACGCTGCCAACCACGGGAAAGTCGAGAACATGGCGATCGGAAACGGTCGTACACAAGAAAGATCATAAATCGCGTATATTCTCTTCATGCTTGATCGATCAGATACACGTAATACAATGATACGATTCAACGGAGACGAGCGAGATGGGAGCAGGATAACTCGTGCACAAACGACAATCACATCGATGTGGTAATAAATACAAAATTGTCTTAGCAATGTCTCTCAAAATTTCTTTCTCTCGATATCTCTGCCGTGTCTCAGTCAAAAAATCCCCGAGGTTTTTCTCGCGTGTTTTGTTCTTTTTATTTTTCCCCCTCTCTTCCTCTCACTCTCGGGTGGTCGCTTTCGACTTCGCACGAATTACAAAAGCGTATCTGGCGGATTCTTCTGCTGTTGAACCCGCCGCCCGATGGACAATAGAGTGACGGCCCCGCGAGCGACGACTCGGAATCGTCTTCTTTGTCACGTATCAAGGACGCGAATACCAGGGGATGCACTCGGAACCATGGTCGATGATCCTGGCGAGTGCGCTGACTTATTGCATTTCTTGCCTCACTTCCTTATGCGACAAAAACGTTTGCGGCTCGCACGTTGAACTCGCGATCCACCAATTCGTAGATTATCGCTGCGATACATTCAACATTCTTGCGAACGAATGTTGCAATGCAAATGGGAGCTTTTTACACCAAGCCCTCTGCAACGCACACATTCACAATCGCTCGTGTTCGAATCGCTGAAACGTTAATTATTCTTCGTTCGATCGAAGGGAGAAATTTTTTCTTCCCTCTTTGATATCCATTAGCGCAGATACTGCGGTGTAGCTTATTTACTCGGCAGATTTTCTTGTAAACTCGTGCACTTAACGTGGAACGCCTCAATAGCTGAGTCGCTCGCGTTCATCGCGCAGGACTGCGCGATTTCGTGGAATTTATTTTGCTGCGCCCTTAGACGCGTTAAGCGTTAATGTACTTTGGCGGTGAAACGTCAGACTCACGTGTGCGCACACACACACACACATATGTGTATAAAGTTACATGTGCGCAATAACGCAATGGCGTGATGCGTTCGCGTATACGCGCGCGAAGTCGGGACGCATCGTGTCCGGTGCTTCTCACGTTCGTCTCGCGGAAAGGCTGTCCAAGGCGCAGTTTGAAAGTGATTATAGTGCAACAAAGTAATTGACACTAATCGAAGTTAATAACCCGTTGAGGATTCTCTCGCAGGATACTCTTGGGTAATCGATAAAAATCATCTCGTGGCTTATTTATTTTAACCGGGATATAAATCGCCGGCGGCGACGTGCTACAGCCGCGCTTGACTATATATATTCGCCACCGCGTCCGCAATTAGTATGGTAAACAGTGCGTACGTACTAGTACGTGCGGCTGTGTAACCATTTTCGCGAAACCGAACGCGCGAAAAAATGCTTTCTCGCATCCTTTTTGCTAACTACTATAATCAACGACTTGAAAGTTGATAGGGAAAATACCATGTCGCCGTTGCGCAACATTTTCAAACTCTTCCCCGCGACATATCGAAAATAAGAGCTGTTAGATCCGAAATTAGCATAGATCTAGTATACGTTAAATGCGCGATACGTGCGGGGCGTGACTAACACCTGAAACCATGTAAAGACTTGGAATTAAAGTGTATTACGTTGAGAGCGTAATACGTCATATATTTAAATACGATGTTAATAATACCCGACGCGTCGAAAGAAGCGCGTCTCTCGAAGAGATAAAACTTTCAAACTGCGGCAATTTTCTTGCGAAACCACCGTGAACGTTCCTTCCTCCCTCTCTTCTCCCGCGTTCTCGTCTTCGTTCCGGAATTACGAATTCTAAGCTAATGGCCGTCTCGAAGAGAGGCGCATCCTTTCTGTCGAGGATGCAAATGCGAGGAGGAGACACCGCGCGAGAGAGAGAAAGAGAACGAGCGTGGCTCGAAAGAACGGCCATCAAGTGGTACCACCAGAGATAGAGAGAGAGAGAGAGAGAGAGTGCCCAAGCCGAAGGCAGGCAGCCTAGAACGCGAACGGTACACGCGCACGTACCAGAGCCTGCACCTTTGACCGGTCGAGAAGGCTTCCCACCTTCTCTCCCCGCCGCGACCGGCTCGTCCTTCTTCGGGGCAGAGGTGGCTCGAGTGCACAGGATCGCGCTCGGTTAGGTTGTTGCGCACCAACGGAAGACGACCGACCGCCAGTAGAAGGCTCTCTTTCTCCCTCTCTCTCTCTCTCTCTCTCTCTCTCTCTCTCTTTCTTTTCGCAGGAAAGAAGAGAGGAGAGCGCGCGGTGGGCGCCTTCCCTTGCGCGTCGTAGAGTTATATTTAGATTCGCGCACTGTTGAGCGGCTTCGTGCTTCTTGTTTTACATCTCCCCGCGCGAGCGGAGTCACCGGCGTAGCGGCATTAGCATTATCGCCACCACGACAACGACAACGACGACGACGACGACGACGACGACGACGGAAGAAGGAGAACATGCCGATTCCGCGGGAGAGATCATGAAGAAGATCGATTATCTGCTCAGACCTCAACGAACGTTTCCTTTTTGTGCTATCTATTTGAGCAGAATACTATAAAATTTTTAAAATAGAACACACTATAAGAGAGCGATATGTTTATTTGTGTGTATGTGTTGTCATTATTTTTCGCTCGTACGTTCGATGTTACACTTGACGGATGAATCTCAGGGGGTGGGAAAGATTGGCGGGGCTATTGTTTAGCAAAGTCACTTTTGCTCGGGAAGAAGTGGAACGATTGCACGCATCGGTGGATTGAGATATTGAGAAGCGCGTAGAAGACACTCGCCGCCGCACACTATCGACTATTCTTCTTCTTCTTTTTCCCGTCTTTTTAAAATATTTCTCTTTTTTTTTTTTTTTGCTCTTTCTTTCTCTCTCTCTCGGTCTAACGAATGGGATTCCCGCGTAACGCAATCGAAGATAGCATCTTCGGAAATTGGAAAATAACCGCGCCGGGTTGTTACGCAGCGCTCGCGTTTCTATCTGCTTCATCAACGACGTCATTGTCGATGCTTCTATCGTTAGCATATGTTTATGAGCGAAGCATTAAATATTACAGTGCATTGTACGGTCAAGAGACGCGTATACGGATATACCGGCGGGGAGTCCCGGGATCAATGTTCTTTCTCCGCCTAGTATTATCTTTGTATTCTCGTAACGAATGATCGCGACCATTAAATTATTCTCTCTCTCTCTTTCTCTCTCTCTTCATGCCAGCGACTCTTTTACGAGTCTTTTACGATTACATTTACATAAATAGTAGGTTTTTTTTTAGTTAAAAACTACTAGGACAAAATTGAAAAGATATCTTAATGCCAGGTCGATAAACATTTGCATAATTAGGCAATCATCAGTCAATCAACTTAATTGCTCGATTACATTACGCAATCGCACCTTATTCTATTTCTTAACGTTGTTGGCTGCTGAAAAAACTTCTCACCAGTACAGCAGAGACTGTACTTTTTTTCACGTCAAATCTCTGTTTGCTTATGATTCTTTTTAAAAATTCCGATCTTTTCTATACAACACACACACACAGAGAGAGAGAGAGAGAGAGAGAGAGAGCGACTCGCCAGGCAACGAACACACGGCGAGCAATTAACCGCGAGCATTGTTACCACGTGGAGTGCCTTCCATTCTTTCACGGTAACAAAGATTCCACGAGATCTCGTATCCGTTTCGACGACCGAACGTCTCAAGTAGATCTCCGATATCCATCGCTCGCTCGCTTGCTCGCTCGTTCGTTCGTTCGCCGGTTACATCCGATCTGTACGGAGGTTGGATTCTTTCCCACGGGAGCATCGGGGGAAAGACAGGCGTATATATCCGAACGAAAAAGAACGCAACGAAAAAATATATCCGCCAAGAAACAGAAGGCATCGGAGCCTTGAGAGAAATAATCAGTCAACGGTGAAACAATCCAAATACCTTTCAGCAAATATATTTTCTGTATTTCACGTGTAGTTATTTAAAGCGCAAAAGTTTAATTATTAGACAGTTTATTATTGCTTTCGTCATACTATAAATATCCATAGCTGAAAGTGCAAATATTAAAATTTATTAGACAAATAATATAATCTCGCGGTTTCGCGCTGTGTTGCGCGATCGATGTTTATAAGAATTCGCGTGACCGAAGTTGCCACATCTCTCGTGCGCACGATTGCGAACAAGGTGGATGGCCTTTCTGTTTCGGACCGCGCTGGCGTGTCCTTAATTGGCCGATCGGTGCATCGGGGGAACTTCCTTGTTTTTTTGCATGCGAATTCGCCCGTGAATTCACTTCGATCGGGCCGGCCGAGCGTATTCGATCGGGTCCTCGTGATCAAGATGAGAATCGGACCGTGAAACGCGTAAAGAATGTTAAGCAAGAAGGATTTTCTTAATTTCTTGCTTGATTTCTGTCTTTCTCTTTTTTTTTTTTACTCTCGGGATTTTCGTGCTTTAATAAAATTCTCGATGCACAATTTTAAATTTGTCAGCGTGAAATAGAAAGAAGCAACGTTTTTCCGCAGGCCGTTGCGGTGATACAATTGCGCAGTTATATAATTACCGCGCGCAACAAACCGACTCTTTTTCCGACTTCGCAGTCCTTGTTCGGTTTGCGATTTATGCGTGCGTGTTGTGTTATATTTAACTATGCGCGCTTGCTGATCGTTTGGTCGTTTTTGCCGAGATTTATTTCTTCGCTAATAACCGCGCGTTTCACCGTGTAATGCACGGCATCTCTCTCAAAACGAGATGTTCCCTTCGCGGGGATTCGCATTGAATGAAATCGTAACATCGCCAATAATGCGCAAAGGCACGAATTAACGTGCGCACGCCCCGGGGAATGTGTGCTTAGAACGTGTAATTTCGGTCTCCCTTTTCATTCCGCCCAGGCATAAACATTAATAATCCATTAGTACAGTAGCGGAGTTGTGTGGCGGCGCCATCGCTACATTGAGATTCAAGTAGAGTATAACGACCGGTGTCGATTCCGCTTTTCGTATCATTAAACCGCGCTCCGGGTGTACATTACGCGCAATTTTTTGCCGGATACGTATGTATTCGTGGTTTGTGTCGTGTGACCCAATTTTTCCGCTAACATAATCGATACTTCGCGCCGCGGGCGACCTCGATCGCCACCGGATGCTCGTCGATGACGTTTTATTTTTTTCACATCCACGTGTAACGTGTATATATATATGTTGTGCACCGATCTGTCTCCGCGTTTATCCTTTTCCGCCCCGTGCGCCATTTATTGATTTCTTAACAGAGTGATAAATTATAAATATTATAATTTATCACTCGGTTTAAGACTGGTTATTTAGGAACGAACGGTCTTAATAATGACCGGGTACGCAAATGAGATAACAACATCGGGTGAGCTCATGTGGAACACAAAAATATTCGCGTCAATATTCTTTTTTTTTTTTTTTTTTTTTTTTTTAGTTAATGAATATAACGAATTTGTTCCGCTCTAATTTTGATAAGTTATTCAGTTTTCGCGTATAAAAAAATGGTTATTTCAACAAAAGAAGAGCTTGTGCAATGTTCACATTACCGCGACATGTGTCCCGAGAAACGCTCGGCGCGGTTGTTCGCGCGGTAATAGCGCGGTGTAATACGAATAATAATGTTGCAACGCATAAATGTCACAATCGACTTACTTTACACGGCGTTTCCTGCATTTAGAACGTGCCTCGGAAAGCGCGACCGCGTCACGTGTGTGTGTGTGTGTGTGTAATAAAGCGGTTTCGATAGATCGGCGAAAGGACCGTAAGCAGATCGATCAGGCATAAATGTGTATAAATACATGATTATACATTGTGTGTTTTCTAATTACGATATATCGAAGTATATAACACGGTAGCTCGGTAGAATGTATGTGTTCTTTGAAAAAAAAAAAAAGTTGTTCCACAAAATCAGACAAGAAATCGAATGTTTAAAGAGCTTTCGATATTACGAGATTCCAAGCGATTCCCGAATCGTGAAATCGCAATCTCGATCCTCGTCTTGTACTATTTTTAATTCCGCGAAATACAGTGGAAGTGTATTCCTATCTTTTTCTCTTTCTCTCTCGCTCTCCCTCGTTCTCCTGTGATTTCTTGCAGCTCGCTCGTTAGATAGCAATTAACAAACACTACGTCTGGGGGGAACGTAATCGTGTTTATTTTCGATCATTGGAGCGAGACACTTCAAAGTGACTGCTTCGTGTTCCCTATCGTTGCGCTGTTTAGACCTCAACTCGAGAGGAACGGAGAGCGACTTCTTGCGCCGCGCCGTCGTCGTCAAATCGGGCTACGACGAGGAAATTCCTGTTTTCGCTCTTGCGGAAAACATCCCGGGTTATGTTCTTCGCGAAGCGCTCCGAGAGAAGAACGCGTCCAAGAGAGAGAGAGAGAGAGAGAGAGAGAGAGCGATTTGCAAGAGGCAATTTGTTTCGTTTTGTTTTTTTCGAGTAATCGAGTTTTCTCTTCAGCCGAGTGTAAATTAAAACACAATATTTGAGAGAAAATATTTCAGACAAAATAAATAATAACGCATTCGAAGTAAACAAAAATTAAAAATTTGCGAGCGTGTGTGTTGTAAAGAAAATAATGTGTTATGCGCGAGCAAGCGGGATAATGACAGAGGGAACACCAACCAGTTTGGTGCGTGCGTACGTGCAAACCGAGGAACGCGCGCGATTAAATGATTAATTACTGAAAATAAGAGACCGCGCGAACACACAGAGTCGTGTGTGCGCGCGCATACTTTCCGGCGAACGAGGACGAAAGAAACTTGGCAAAGGACCGTGGGCCGGGTACATGGAGATTTTACGATCGAATAAGAGCGGGAATAAGCGAGAAGAAAACAGGCGCGAGGTCGAAGACTATATACAATTGTACAAACGTAATACACGGCGCGGTGCGCAACGCAGTGCGCGCGATCTTCTTTCCTTTTTTTTTTTTCTTCTTTTTTTCTCTCTCCTCTCTTCTCTTTCCACGTCTCTTTTTCTACTCCCTCGCCAACCGCAGACTCCGCGGTTCTGCAGCCGAGGCTGCGGCTTTGTTATGAAATAGACTTGAAAGCGAAATGCTCTTTCTCTCCGTTTCTGTCTCTCGCCCCGACACTCTCGGGACCCGACCGTTTCTCCTTTACCTCTCGTCTCGTAGTCTCGCGTCAAGCCCGTACCGTTCGACTCTCTCGTAGCCTATAGCCTTGCTTTCGAGACCCAATCGCGTGTCACCCCGCAGTACGATCGTTACAGTCGTCGGCGCTCGCGCTCGCGCCGCGAGTCTTATGCCGCTTATAATTCTGGTTGAAAGAGAAATTATATGTACGATTTTGTTCTCCTCTCACACAACGGACGGAGTTGCTTTATTCTCGCCGGCGATAACTTCACGCCGCGTTTAAACTTCACAAGTGTCACGGTGCGGAATTTCTGTGTTAAAAGGCACTTTGCCGCGAGAGACTGTATACTGGAAACAAAAAGTTGAATGAGAAAAAAAAAATTGAACGAAATACAAAGACCCGCAAATACAATACAAAAATTATTGTAAATGATTATATGTACGTTCGTCAGATCTGTACACTCTCTCGCTACAATCGGGATCGATATCGGAGGGATTGGGGGAGAGGGGAAGGCAGATTGTGAGAGAACGATAGTTCCACGCTAGTGCCCTACAAATACGAGAAGGAACTCGTATCCTCCACACTCCGCTCCGCGCATTCCAGACACCACCAGGAGTGACTAATACCAGGCCGATAGCACGCATTACGCTATTTCACCGTGCGGCTCGCGCATTTTCAGCATATCGCCGTTCCGCCGACAATTACGATAATGAATTAATACGCGTCTTTGAGAATCTGCACGCACGCCCGGGTGATCGAATCCTTCGTTCTGGTGTTGTGTTCGCAACGACCGTCCAACCTTTAATGGGGCGCGATGCCATAATTCAATGAGTCGCGCGGCGTTTCACGGTTATCTCTCAACGCTGAGATATCACCACCAAAGGGGGCCCACCTCGCTCTCATCGGCGCGCACTTCCACCCGCGCACAATGCGCGCCCTTTCCCGACGCCACATTAATAAATTTCACGATCCAAGGCGAACCAGTGCTCTCGTTTAAGCCAGAGCGATTAATCCCGGGAAAAACGTGCCGTCGCGATTATTCACGCGGGCGCGGCGGCGGTGTGTGTCGCGGGAAGGAAGATCCCGAGCGAGCGATTTACGCACTTGCGTGCCTCCTCGTGTGTTGTGCAATAAACGCCGGCGATATCCATAAATCTCGCGCGGTGAATCTATGCGCGATATTCTCTCCGCTCGCGCAATTACGGTAGCGTAGTATATATGTATATTCCCGCGCCTCTCTCTCTCTCTGTCTCTCTCTCGTCGTATTAAGCAATAGCCTAATGAGCTTATTAAGCGCGGATTATTAAATCCGCGAATACTATGTCGTTCGCGAAAGACGCCGCTGTCAGCGCGGATATATATCGCCATCGCGCGAGAAAACGTCTTATCCTCCTCGAATCTCGCAACGCATCAGGGCGCGTCTGTTATTCGGCGATATTCGAGGCATCGTTGCGGCTTAACGCCTCGGTGATCCCGAGACGTTAAAAAAGCAGAAGGAAGTATAAGTTTTATCTCGGAACTAAGTGTTTTCCTGCGAGATGTCACACTGTTTGTATAATACTTGCCGCGTGAGAACTTCGAAAAAAAAAAAAAACACACTCAGTGTCTCTTCATTTCGTTGCGATACCATCACGAAGCGTTTTAATCCGAAGAGATTGACTCGTCGGGTTTCATTGTGTCAGATGTTGTTGATGATGTAAAAAACAAAAAAACAAAAAAAAACATCATCGACACGAGAAATATCGTTGACTCCGCCTGGTGACTTTTGAAAAACGCGACTTTTAGTCGCGACACGTGTTTCGGCGCGCGACCGAACGCTAAACGTTAAAGTTTAGCAAGTCGCCGGCCGATATTGAATTCCACCCGCGGCGGATCGATCTCGCATCGAGATGTTGCACAATTGGAAAGGCTGTCAGCGACCGTGTGTATCGGACATCGACGAGATTCTGCGGTCACCTCGTTGCGCTGCAGCCGTTGATAGCTACTTTCCTACCGGGCTTTCCAGGGCATTCCGACTGACTTTGTGCTTCTATTAGATCGCGCACGTGCGCTACCTGAATAACGTATCGACAACGATAAAGAGACGGCAGCGTGGAACAAATAGGGTGAAAGTTCAGCTTGCTCATCTTCAGAGCGTTTACGAGGAATCTGAGTATCGTACAATTACGCGAGGATAGGTAGGAATTTTGATGGATCAATTGAAAATCTCTGACATCAAAAACTGTATTCGTAAAATTATAAACTTTTTGAATAGAAATGTTTTAATCGGTTATATTTTCTAAAACAAAAACTACATATATATTTAATCAAAATGTCTGCTCGTGAAAATGTCAGATGCAGAAGTAACGGGCCAATACGAGCCAAAAATCTGGATGCCGTGTTTGAATTAATGTTTTATTTAACAGTGAAAGTCCAATGTTTCATAATTTTAGTACTTTTATTTATATTTGTATTTATATTTAGATTGTTACTGAAAAAGATCCAAAATGGGTCGAAATGTTTGACTTTCACTGTTCAAACACGCGGATATTCAGTTTTTTTAGCTTGTATTAGCCCATTACTCCTGTATTTATATAATATTTATGGAAAATGCATTTTATTCAATTTGAACGCATGTTTTTTCTTTCTGCGCGTCAGTGTCATCGATTCGTGAATAGCGTTTTACCGCGACTCGATAGGAAGCCTTTAAATACGTCGGCGTCGACGTGTCGTCTTGTGACTTAACGCATAAAAGCGGCTAACGAACACGTGCACACGCGGCCGCGGCAGTGTTAATGTACATTGCATAAAATATGACGAGACGAGCGGTTGCAGGGTTCGTGCCATCCATTGCGAATAGCGGCGGCTGCCGGTGCCAGCGCGCGCGGCTGTGTGTTGCTCCTCGGTAAACACTGTCATTATAATTCAATTTAATATTAATTTGTACTCGTCCCCCCGCACACACATACAGCACACATAAGCGGTGCTCATTCCGCGAAAGCGGACCGAGGAGACGTCAGACGACGGAAAGATTGCGCGATCATTGCTGCCCGATGAAGATCTCGATGACGCGCAACGTAGATGAGTGAGAGCAGGAACGAAAAACGCAAAACTGATGATTAAATATATCGAGAACTGAGTTTTCAAACACATGTTTAATATTAAATTTGGAAAAATTGAATTGTCTCATGCTTAAATATCTGAAATAATTTCTAAACTAGATATATAATAATTTCTAAGCAGATTTTAATTATTGTTTGCTAATTAATCAATTTTTAATCTAACAATATCGAATAAAAAATATGTTCCCTATGGAAAGAAAAGAATATAAAAAAGAACAAAAGGTTTAAGGTATGGACCTATTACAATCCGCCGAATCGAAGCTGACAAGTTGATTCGAGATGAACGACGTGCGACCAGTTTTTAAAGGGTCACTTTCCAATTAGCAATTATTGAGACGTTCAAGCGATCGGCGCGGAATTTTAAAAAGGTTTCCTCTCTCTCTCTCTCTCTCTCTCTCGAGAGAGAGAGAGAGAGAGAGAGAGAGAGATTCTTTGCACGAAAAATATTCGATCTTCAGACGATGGATGATTCGATCGTCGTCAAATATATCGCGGTTATAATTTGCGTTCAGCAAACATTTAGAAGTTTCCAGTTTTTGAATGCATAATTAATGTATTCGCCGCGGAACAAATCTTTCGCTTTTATTCCGCAAATACTTAAATCACAAAAGAACGGTTTTCTTTGCACACGGTTTCTTTTTTCTCATCTCACAGTGTGTGGTTTTCAATACAAGTACAATTTTTTCTACTTTTAAATCGCAAGAGATTACACATAGGCGTGCGTATGTGCAAGAACGCCATTTATTAGGTCAGAAACAAGAGACTTCATCGAAGGTTGAGAACCGTGGGCCACAGGATGATGGATGGTGGCGTTCTTGCTCGTTCATGAGGAAGTTATTACGGTTTGCAGAAGGTGGCTGCCGAGATGCAGAGTGCAAGTCAAGGGTCGAGATCGTTGAAAAACGGTAGAATGTCGCACGGATGTCCGCGATGGCACGCGGTCCACGCGAAATCTCTCGAACGAGGCGCCCAATCGATTAAAAGGATCGGAGTAATTGGTTAATGACTGTCGGCGATGCTCGATATGGCCGAGCGCCTCGCGGCTTTTGCGCCGGAAATTCTTTCTTTTTCTGAATCGCGGCTCGAGCTATCACATCTTTATTTCTCTTCTAGAGCACTTTTGTTCGAATAACTACAATAAATGCAGGAATGCAGAGAGATATGTGTTATATTTCTCTTTTTTTTTTTTTTTAACGCGAACTTTAGCTCCGCGCGATTCGCGATCGCATAAAAATAGAAAATAAAATTGCGGTGAACGTAGAAACGCTTGAAAAATGGTTGAAAACAGCAATACCGGATGCACGGCAGGCTACTTTTATCGACGCTCGTTGATCTTAATGACGATGTGTACCGGTCGTCGCCTACCGATAGACAAATCGTGTCGCAAGAGATCGGTTTCCCTGTCTCTCTCTCTATCTCTCTCTCTCTCTCTCGCTCTTTCGCGTGCCAGCTGATTTATCGACGTGCCCTCGAATTATATGCCGCAGCTCGACGCCGCGCGGCTTTCACCGACGACGACAACGACGACAACAACGATGACGGTGGCATCGTGCTCCTTTTGTCTCGTTCAACGGCGGTTTCGACACCGCGCCGATTGTCTTTGCTCCTAATCGCGACTATCGCACGTACCTATCGATATATGCGTAACAACACGGCGCGATCCTTCGACGTGTCGGTTTATCGACGGTCGTAACCATGTCGTTGGGGAATGCGTATTGTCTGCAAAAATCGATCGCAATGCGACACGACGATCGTCGATATGCGCGCGCAATCGATTTCTCAAACGCGTTTGTCAATCGACGAGTTTCCGACTCGGGAATTGCTTAAAAATCAATCGTCTTTTTTGAGTTTTAGAGAGGAAGAAAAAAGAGAGTAATTTTGTTTTTATGTCTGGAAAGCGCTTTCACGACGTCGGCGTAAATCTCTCGAAATTCGCAATATCGAGTTCCCAAGATTCCCCGTTTTCTCTTTACTTTAATACTAGCGATTTCGAGCTCGCTCTAAACCGGCCTGCGATTAACGTTCGCAATTTACGCGCGGAAGCCGCCGCGACGCGACGTGCACTCGAAATGATTTATACGCGGCTCCGTCTCCGTACGTGACGCGTCGTTTACCACCCGCTCTTCGCGGCGGAAGATTAATTAACCCCGTGGTAGTTTCGGGGGGAGAGATATAGAGAGAGGGAAAACGTGCTCTGCCTGGAGCGTTCCTCGCGGGGGTGGACGCGCGGGGAAGGCCTCACGAGGGCCCGCGGCCGCGGTTTCTTAATCCAATTTCGTGGTGCATTAATCTAATTATGCCTAGGCATATGCACGTGACGTGCAACTATGCCGGCCGGCCGTCGTCAGTTCGCTTTCGTAATGCTATGGCGCCCGGACGTCGCGGGGCCGGCAAGAAACTCGTCCGCGCAGAGTGCCCTAGAACTGTCGGATGATGTGCTTTTAAAAGATAATCTCGCAATTCTCTCGCAATCTCAAATAAATTTATAGCTTATAAAAAAAAAGTCTTGAGAGAATCCAAGCAGAACGCTTGGACATAAATGTGAAGAAAATTTATACTCAAATCATTTCTTTAAAGAGAATCTTTTAGTCGGAATTAAAATATATTGCGCGCACATATACACACACACACACACACAGAGATTCATATGCCAAGATTCGATACGCAGCATTTTTCAGTATTTTGCGTACAATTGTATAAATATCGAATATTTGCGTATAATTGCACAAATATCGTATATATCTTGTTAATAAAAGTGTAACTAAATATTTATACAAAAAAATTGTTTTAATATTTTGCTGGAATCAGCAATTAGAAACAAAAAGAAGATCGATATATCGATATGCGATATATATCGAAGTGCGATATATATCGAAATGCGATATATATCGAAATGCGATATATATCGAAATGCGATATATATCGAAATGCGATATATATATCGATATG
>QVNW01004050.1:0-22820 GCA_014825475.1 Pseudomyrmex flavicornis
TGCGGCCTTAATCCTAATTAATAAGCGTAGTACTATGTAAGTAGATACGTTGTAGGTAGGTTTAAAAATTAGCGTGAATGCAAATGCACTGATTGATATGAATCACTGCATATGCATATAGATGTAAGATTAAATATGTGTAAGGTTAAATTACATTTATTGTATAAAATATCTAAAAGAATTAAATACTTATTACATGAATTGTACAAAAAACTACATATTAAGTAACATTTACATCAGGGATTTAATATACAATGGAAAAGATGATATACAATAAATGTTATTTGACCAGAAATATTGACGTGTAAAAACTGATTTGTATTTATTTTGTATTCCATCTATTACGTGTAATATATTGTATTGTATTAATATATTCTCACTATTATATTGTATTAATGTATAAAAGAAAATTGTAAAATGAAAAATAAATGTAACACACTTCTGATATGAATTTTAATTAAACTAGTAAAAAAAAATACTTTTTTGGAATTGCAACTTTTTGCACATATATATTTGTGCAAGTTGTTAAAACAACTTTATAATATAAATATTGTTTTGTATATTTTGTAATGTATCTGTATATATGTAGTGTTTTCAAGAAAATAAAAAATAAAACTTATAAAAGAAAATGATACCTGGATACACTCCATGAGTTCTGATGCTGCTCGCTAAAAAACTTCTTGTTTTCTTGGCAATCACATATATGTTGTGTGGAAAGTTGCAGATATCTTTATTCTATCCTTTTTATGTTCTGTTTTCTTTGTTCCCAAATGTCAACCATTTTAGTTCTCGAAATAAAACGAAGTGACATCACGACGGCTCGAGCTATTCACATGCCTGTAAAAGCGAGAAACATATATAGTAATTTTTTATTATCATATTTTATATTGTAAAAGCAAATGATTATCTGAGAAGATGTATTTACCTGATTGCATTCTATTCTGCACCGTAGCTATGCGCGGTGTCACCGAATTCTGATGCTTCTTGCTTTGGTGGACAATCGCGCGTTGTGTCGAAGTTGGTTCTGTTTCGCGTCGACCATTTTGTCTCGGGGCGCGAACGCGACCGCGATACAATTTCACCGTAAACTCGCCGATTAACATTATTCGACGGACAATCGCGCGTTGTGTAAAGTTAATTCTGCTTCGCGTCGACCATTCCCGCGACCGTTTCCCGCGCGCGTCTCGGGACCGCAAACAACCGCGATGCAATTTCACCGTAAATTTGCCGATTAACATTGCCATCGATATTAATTACGTGTCTGTCAGTGCGAGCGGCCGATACTTTGCGACGCACGCGTACCGTATTTGCGCGCGAAACGGTAATAATCGCGAAAAATGCAGGACAATCCGTCCGCCGTTTCACTACGCGTCGCGCGTCCGCCATGACTGCCCGTCACTTCGACTATCGAAGCGCGTGACGTACTTCGACTCTCGACATATCGAATCGACGCGCACGCGCACACAATACGCGAAGATGACAGAAATCAATCAGAAAGATAGTATCCATTTTTATTCAATTTCGTGATTTCGATTCGAGTAGTTCGGTTTCATAAATCGTCAAACATCGCGACGCTCGTGAACGGGAAAAACGCGTTTACATACAGTTCTCTGAGACTCTGGCTTTTCTCTGCCATGGTCGCTGCGCGTGCGCAAAGAAGTAAACTGTCACTACTGTCAGACCGCCAGTTGCCGCCAGCGGCCAGCTGCGCCAGTGTGAGAGTGTGAGGTTTGTTCTGTGCGTATTCAAGATGGCATCCGCGGAACAGGTTGGCCTGAACAAAACCTGGGAATTGTCGCTTTACGAGTTGCATCGCACGCCGCAGGATGCGATCACGGACAACACGGAGATCGCGGTCAGTCCGCGGTCACTGCACAGCGAGCTCATGTGTCCCATTTGCTTAGATATGTTGAAAAAAACTATGACAACCAAGGAGTGCCTGCACCGCTTCTGCTCGGACTGTATTATCACGGCTTTACGAAGTGGTAATAAAGTACGTTTTTCGATAAGTACGTTTTTCGATAATAACGATTTTTCGGTAATGTAGATTTATCTGTAAATTTGTATTCATATATACATGCAATAGCAAACAATTGTTCTGGTTTTTGGCCTCGTTTGCAATTGTGTTGTTGTTTACAGGAGTGTCCTACGTGCAGAAAAAAGTTGGTGTCAAAACGATCTCTCAGACCGGATCCGAATTTCGATTTGCTCATCTCGAAGATCTATCCGAGCAGAGATGAGTACGAGGCGCATCAGGAACGAGTTTTGGCCAAACTGAACAAATCACATTCGCAAGCGGCACTTGTCAACTCTATCACGGAGGGCATTAAGTTACAAAGTCAGAATCGTCCGCAACGTTCGAGAAAGAATGCCAATGAATCGGAAAACAACAGCAACTCGTCTTACAACAACACGCCAAACGTTAGCACACCCACTACACCAAATCCGTCTACAAACGTAGCAAATCAAAGTGATTCATCGCAAAGTACAACAGGACCTCTTAATAGTGGAGGTAAGTAAATTGTGAAAATATGAGATGATTGCTCAATCTCAAAGCAGTTGAGCAGCTTTTTGTCAAATTACAAACCCATATTAGCTTGCAATACTTATTTTTATTTACACTGATACTTCTTTACGCAGGAACGACATCCAGAAATTCGACCACACCATCTCCAAATCCTGCGAATCAAATTCAGAAACCTCCAAAACGACAGAAAAGTCTTCAAAATTCAGAAAACGACTCGTCTAGTGCTGAAGCTGAAACTGGCGGTGGTGATTCAATGGTTGATACAGAGGGTGAAGGGCCTAGCGAGCCTCTGATGCTCAATGAAATTGAACTCGTCTTCAAACCACATCCCACAGAGATGGCTGGGGATAATTCCTTGATAAAAGCGTTGAAAGAAAACAGTATTCGTTATATAAAAACAACGGCAAATGCAACAGGTAATGTTGGAAAAATCTAATTATATATAATTATGAAATATTTTTGCGGGATATAATTATTATAAACAGAAAAGTACTTGTTCTTGCAGTGGACCATTTGAGTAAATATTTGGCAATGCGTTTGACGTTGGATCTGGACACCGAATTATCTGAGTCAGACAGGCTCTTAAACTTTTGCATATACATTGCACCTTCGCCCGGACAGCTCGTGGTACTAAGCGGCTCGCAAACACTGCGACAAGTAAACGATAAATTTTGGCGGGTCAATCGACCCTTGGAAATGTATTACTCGTGGAAGAAGACCTAGGGAAGGCCTCGAAAGTATCAATCAGACGGGAGCTAGTCGCGCTATACTTTGAAGAAAAGAATACATGCGAAGTACAGTAGAAATGCATGAAGTATGAAAGACACATATCATCGAATGTATTTTTGCGCTGTATTTCCATGTTGATTTTTGATCTGATTCACGTGTATAGGGAACATCCTTCGTACTCATCGACAATGGTGCAATTTATGTCTTTACAACAGCAACAAGTTGCCAAACAATTTTTTTTTTTTTTGTTAATCAAATCTTTATCAAGGCAACTACGTCAAAACTCGGAATTTAAACGACATTTCGAACTAAAGGAAGTTGTTTAAGACACGCGTAGTGCAGAAAAGGATTCACCTGCAAAATTGAAAAAAAAAAACAAACTTAAATTATTAAAAACAGAAGTAATCGGCTCATGACTGTCGCTTAAACTCGAGGCTCGAGACATTCGACCATCGATTTATTTGAATCAACAAAAGTATGTATAAATCAAGTTCATAGTCCAATTACAAGTACAGTATATTTCACACCATGACACTAATATCTATAGAAACTGTATAACTGGTATATGTTTCCTCTTTCCCGCACCTATTTATAGGCGATTTCCATCGGTCGGTGAACCGATGGAAATAATTGCAACTTGTGTAAATGTTTCTCATAATCGTTAAAACACAATATTCTGTATAGTTTACTTACACATACACGCAAAACAATAAATCTACACACACATATATATATATATATATACATATAAATATGTATATATATAAACATTGAGGTGTTTTTTTTGGTCGTGGAAGCGATATGTGCATTGAATGTTGAAATATAATTTAAATACAAAATTCTGGGGTTTTGTGATATACAATTATATATGTGTTACACATCCGAGCCAAAACTCTTTAAAAACCATGTTTTTTTTCCAAATTTGACGCAGAAATAAAAATATATTTGCGTATTAATTTGCATTAGCATTAGTGCTAACGCAAAAAATTGACGATAGCGATGTATAAAATTTGTATTTTCGCATTATTCGGAGAAATTTGTATTCTGACCGCACGCGATCAGTATAACATTTATTGGCTATGAACTATATCGGAAGTTGCACGCGCGAGACTCGATTTTAATAAATCAGTTCCCCGCGTCGGGAGGAGGGGGGAGGGGATGTTTCAGCTTTGTGAAATCTCGTTTTCGCTTTCGTTAAAAATACATGGAATTCGTCTTTGCTCTGACGGAATAATCGATAAGAGTGCCACCCTACCGCACACGGCCCTTTGAATTTCCACCGAGGCAAAAACAATACAATGTAACCTCGGGTCTTTTGACGACGTTAGCCTTTATTATTCGTCAACACGCTACATTAGCTAATACGTTTTCATCGTATTAATTTATTCCCGTTTGATCTTTTCATACTAGAGGTGTTTAAAGCACCGTGCATTTTTTTTTTTCACGTACTTTTGATTATCGTATCTGCAGTTTTTTTTTTTTTTGTAATGTGCGCTGCACGGAATTTCCGGTTGCTTGTCGCGCATGGAACGACTTGGATTTTTCGCTAGTACACACCTTTGTGATTCTCTTAATTAATTATTCTAGCAGCCGGTAATAGTCGGAACTTAATTACGACGTAACACCGTGCGAACTAATGACCGCCGGCTCTTAATTAGCGCGGCACGGGATGAAAATCCGAAATGAATTCTGTCTCGAGGCCATAACTCGAACAATACTCAATCTCTGAGCGGTGCTCTAACGTTAATTGCCAGGTTTCTTACGAGGAAAGCGGCGGACCGTCGCGCATTTCTAACGATCGCATCCTTTTTCTGATCTCCCGTTCCGAGCGCGCCGCGAAATTATTTGACACTTCAATGACTCGTATTTGTTTTTTTTTTTTTATTTTTAATCTCATTTAACTCGTTTATTTCACACGCAGTGAACAAGCGCGAAACATTTGTACGAATACACAGTGACTGGAAACATTTTACCGATTGTTCCTCCAAACAATGGAGTGACAATGAAATGTTGTAAGTAAAAACTCGTTTGTGAAACTTTACACTATCGACTAAGGTTTTTTTTTTTTTTTTTATCACCGTGATGTGATAATTAGATTTTAACATTTTATTGTGTTTTCAATATCTTTGTAAGATTTTGTTATGAGCTTGAGCATTTCGCAATTTGCCACATTATTCGTTTATTAAATTTAACGCGCGTCAAGTTGCGCGGGATTGGGATTTGAGAACGCTAATGGCGCTTCATGAGGCTCCTTGTACCAAAGCGGATAATCCGAGCACCTTCTATCGGGAATTGAATTTTCCGACAGGAGCGAATTTAATTTAAAGTCGGGCGGCTCCACCGTTTCCTTGAGAAAAATCGACACCTGTCGCTCGTAATCTTTCGCATCGGTTATTCGTTCCAATCTGACGAAAAAAAAAAAAAAAACAAGACAATTTTTGTTTAAAATTTCTTTACGCTTTTTGTTACGCTGAAAAGTTTTTTTTTTCTTCACTTGTGCACCATCTGTCTGGTGAACACCGAACGGCGTGTCGTTTTCTTCGTCGTCGCGTCCACGGGGAGGTCGTTACGTTGATCGCAATATAATTTTCCCGCGTTGTTCTTACTTTGAACTCCGTAAAACTTGCCGAAATGCACCGCCGCGTTTCCAGGCGCGTCGAGTTGCGCTTCTTCTTCTTCTTCTTCGGACACCGCGCGCGGTCGATGACTTTCGGCTGGTAAAATTGTCGAGAACACGCGCTTCGACTTCCCGGTGGAGCATCTGAAAAAAAAAAAAAGAAAAAAACATTAAGCGATGTAAGATAGTTTTACGTCGGTCTGATATCATGTTTTACTTGGTGCTGGTATCGCTCGAGATCGACAAGGACAGGTTATCCGATTTGATTGAATTTTTACTACGATTTCTGGACGCTTTGTTGCGAGACTTGATTTTCTTTTGCCCGAACATTATGCAAAATTTGTAAATCGTGCAAAAATAATATCATGTGTTATATCGTATAAGGGATGAGAATTACACTTGGAAATTTGCGCAAATTACTGAAATATCAAATTGTTCAAATGCGCGAATATCATTATTCCCGTTACGTTTTTGTTTACGTTTTTGCAATTGTAATCAGCAACTTCGCTCGGCATAAAACAAACGTACATGTAATTTTGATATAATTGAAACGAACGAATTCGCGCGCAGATTCGTTGTTCGTATTTATTCAAACAACTACTCGTGCGCGCCGCCGACATTTTTTGTCGAAACGAAACAGCATCGGAGGAAAACGATACCGATTGCACAACATGCAATTACGTTGATACAATACATCGCGTAATACGATCGCCGCGAAGCGCAATAGTAGTTTGAAATCGGTCAGAAAAAAATAGATTTAATTCGATCACGCTCGGAAATACGAGCGTCAGACGTAAATTAATCTAAAAAGGATTAAAAAGAATTTTACAGTCTTGCAAAAAGTTAGATTAAAAATTTTTTACTTAGGAAACGAGTCCACAAATATTTGCAAGAAAATTAATTTTCGCGAACTCGAATTTTACAGTTTCTTATTCGCGTCTTCATCAGGTGTAAAATAATAAAAGTCGAGAGAATTGCAATTTCGAATTAAACAAATCCGTGAAATAAAATTGAACATCTTATGTGTAAATCTTACGTGTATAGTTACAAAAAGATTCGCGACAAACGGTTTTTCAAATGGGGCTTCGGCTGACTTCGGTGCTCACCGACGCGCTTCGTGCCAGACGTAACTCGCGCTTGCTCTGCCCTGGAGCCTGGAGCCAGTGCGAGTCCAGTCGACGTCGCGCGTTCCTTTGGTTTACGTCGGGTTTCGCGTCGGATTTCGGCGTTTCATGACACATCGTGCGAACTTGGAAATTTGAGCGGCGATCAAAGTCAACTTGTGTGCGCGTCCGTCTTGTCGAGTTCTCGGAAAATCTGTCGAGAAACATGTGCAGAGAATTCGGGTAAGAACAACTTTTTTTTTTTTTTTTTCCAAAAGATCACATTTGCAAAAGTTCGAGTTGATTGTTTTATCAACGTAATTACCCGCTTTTAATTTCGTTCGAATTTTGAAGATCAAATCTCGATCGATTTAAACGAACGATTGTCCGTGAGGTAAAGCTGAGAACGTGAGTAAAATTGAAAGGTTCTCCTTAAACAACGTTTCTCGGAAATTGTTTGAATATCGAGAGTGCGAGTGACGTTTCTCACGTCTCTCGGTACACCTCTTTCTGAAACACGTTCGAAGCGAGTCAATGCGAACGTCACGTTTCCTGTCGCACCTATTTTCCATGTACTTATCGGGTTGCACAAAGGCGCTCGTCTTTCTGATACGTGCGTTCGTCGCGGCGAGTATTCGCGATTGAAAAAAAAAAAAGTTCGCAACTCCGCTTTGTGCCAGAAAGCACGTTCGTTTGACGTACGCGGTAAAATGTTGTTCACGTGATGCGCGTTCGAATTTCGAAGAACGGAGGGAGGAAAAAAAATACACGCGCATTTCATTATCACGGCTAACCCTCCTCCCCCGCGCGGATCTCGCGCTTTTTCGCGATGTGCACACGGGCATATTGGAAACCCATAAACGACATGCGCACGATGAAGTAAATTTACCCAGGCGCGCCTCCAATATCTGATAAATTTTAATACAGCAATAATTCCGACGTATCCCATCGTGCGCAATATTGACTTTCCGCCTCTCTCCGGCCGCTCCGCCTGTGTGCGTTCTCTCCCTTCCTCACTCCGCGCGGTTTCTCGTCTCTCGCTCGCTCTCATTCATACTACTGTTACTTTTTCTCTCTCTCTCTCTGATTCTTCAGACTGTAATATCTGGGAGAAATTTGTGTTGGTGCGTGTGCGTGTTTCAATATCGTTTATCATAAAATTTACGTGCTTTTAACCGTCTCCTAAGCTGTTCGCATCATTGCAGCTAATGAATTTCGCGGTCGATTAGATTGCGAGATCGATAAGATCGCGTTATTGCTAAATTCAAAGTTTTGAAATTAAAGATAAGACGAGACAAGAAATATTGAGAATAAAAGAAGCCTGATGTCCAACAAATTGCACAGATAGTAGAAACTAATTTCTATTTTAATTAGTTGTTAGCCATTAATTGTCGAGATGAATCTGAAACGATTCGATCAGCTTTGAAAAGGTTAATTTAAACTTTCGTGTATTTGAATTTCCGCGAAAATTCTATTAAAATTTATATGCGGATTACGCGACAACGTAATCCATTGAAACACATTCGATATATTAACATCGGACAGTGCTAGAAAGAGAGAAAGAGAGAGAGAGAGAGAGAAAGAGAGAGACGAGCGTGCAAAAGTATCGATCGAGAGACTGCTCTTGCCGCGAGGTTCGCACAACGTATAAATCATCATTAGACGATCCTTTTACTTCTAAAGATACAGGTCGAAGAGATCCATCGATCGAGCATTTGAGATTGCATCACCGCGATCGCATCATCGATCAGGCCCCTGTGACGATGGGGCCGATGATGCGATCTGCGTTAAGTACAGTTTAATGATCCGGCCGGTTAATTATCGATGTGACAGCATTTTAATTACACACTTTAAAACGCACACATGCTCAAAATGCGAGCAATGTCACGTACATGTCACAAAGAGACGCATAAAGAACATGGGTAATAATAAAATACGCACGAACGAAAGAGAATGAAAAACCGATTAAACGTTAAACGCCCCGAGGCGTTTCCCGGGGAAAAAAAGTCTTTCGATGCGAGGAAAAATTCTATATTGTCCAGTTACACGTACATTATATGTAATAATAATAATTAATAATAATACACACATATTTATAATAAATAATAAGTAAATATATAATATTATTATTTATTATATATTTTTTTATATATATTTATTATAATAATAAACATATATTTTATTAATATATTTTATTAATACATGTGAGCATACATACAGAGAACGAAATGATCTTGAAAGTACAATTGTATTTAATTAACAATCACAGATATATATGTATAGAATTTGTCCATATATGAAATTTTCCGGATTTAAAAGAACTCTCTTAAAAATCTGATTATTTTCGTGTAAGCGATCACAGTACGCGTGTTGGAGATTCATTACAATATTGTATCGGCCAGTGGGAAAATAAGTGCCTGTAGGAAATCTCGGATACGATAGCGTGACATCGTGTCGTTCGAAGCTCACAAGTTAATATCCAGCGAAAGAAGAACACGCATTATATCGACGCGACGAATTTCCGAGAGGCCATGTAATTTAGTATATACACACACACACACACACATATATATATATTGATGGAGGGTACAAGTGCATTTTTCTCTTAAGGGACCGCCCACGCGCCGTGCTCGCTCGCGTCATTTTTTCTCCGCAATCGCCGGTAAGGGCACCGTCGTCGTCGTGCGTTAGTCACCAGACTAGGCAGAGG
The DNA here is from genome assembly GCA_014825475.1 of Pseudomyrmex flavicornis. Taxonomy (NCBI): domain Eukaryota; kingdom Metazoa; phylum Arthropoda; class Insecta; order Hymenoptera; family Formicidae; genus Pseudomyrmex; species Pseudomyrmex flavicornis. The sequence continues at coordinate 9,687 of QVNW01004050.1, forward strand.
GTGGAAAAGACCGGGCATCGTTACACGAGGGGGAAAAACGAGAGAGCGAAGGAAGAAAGGTGGTACAAAAGGCGCGCGAGCACAAAAACCCGAATTTCCGAGAGCACACGTTCTATAAGCGCGCGCGTTTAATACCTTTCTTTTATTTTTTAATTTTTTTTTTCCTCACGCGTGCCGCGTGTCAAGAGTGTAATCATCCCCTTCCCGCGGATCTCGCGGATCATTACATCACGAAACTCGCGCCCAGGATTTTCTCTCTGTAATTCGCACTCCCCTCCGTGCGCGACACCGAGTATCTCCTCTTAATTAACCCTCTCGCGTTCCTCCTTCGTTAAGGAAGATCGCGTAGCGGGATATATAATGGTTATCTAACTAAAAGCACAATGTTAAATTGTGCCGGACGCGCGTGTTTACAGTCTGCGATTTCTCTCGTTTAAAGACAAAACCGTGTTTGACAAAAGTACGCGTCCGGGAAAAAAGTCCTGACAATCCCGACGACTGGAGTGGCAAGTGCCACTGGCCGCACGTTAAAAATAATTATAACAAAGTATTATTTATATTCTATATGTGTAAAAGTTAAAAACTAATAATAATAATTAATAATTAAATAATAATTTTAATAATAATTAATAATTAATAATTAAATAATAATTAAAGATATATCTCGAAAGTTACTCAAAACACATGGAAAATTGTGTTGGGATTAATATTCGCACAATAAAATTATTTCTAAAAATTATTTCTTTGAGGATTCAAGAGAGCAGTCTGATACGCGATGCGACAACACTATAGCGCGATATCATTCGCGCGAACGCAAAGTATCCCGGCGAAGAGCAGTGAACGCGGCGGCGTGTAGCAGCGAACTTTTGAGAGAAATGTTTGAAATCGTGTGTCGGGATCTTCCGAGGTTTTTTCGGAATAAAAAAAAAAAAAAAAAAAAAAAGGGAACTGTGACGTGTGCATATAAATGCATGAAACACTCGCGTGTTTTGAGAAAGAGAGAGAAAGAAACACGCAGACCGGGATCGTTTCCAGGCGGCAGGTCTATCTGTTGGGTTAGGAGACCCTCGAGTAAAAGAGGAGCGAACAGAAACGTGGGGTGGCACTTCGGGATTGGGACACGCGATATATTACGCACGTAGAGGATAATGTATATACACATATACACATATATACGTTCTCTGTCGTGTACATAAGTAGAGGATCGCATAAATAGGGATCGCAAATGTATGTCTGCTAACTGGCGCGAGCGCCGATCGGCACGTGAGTAATGCGAACATGCGCGTTTTAACGATTTCCCATGTTTTTGCTTGTTCTTCCTCCGCGCTTCTTTTTCATCGTCTTCTTCTTTCTTTTCGAAGACGTTTCTTTTTACGGGGGCGCGCGGTAGTTCGAGCAGCAATCGCTCGACAATGATATCGGGATGTGCCGCAATATACACGCACCTGATTAACAAGCCAGTGGAGAGAAGAAACAGGTTTCGTAAAGAAAACTGTGGCAATCTTTACGATTCCACCCGCGCCGTAACTCTTTCCCTTCCTCCTTCCCCCTTCCTCCCTGAACTTGTACTCAATGGTAATTAGTGGCAATTAACTGATAATAAAATCATCCCGCAGACGGCGGGGGACAGCGTGACGGCGCAAATACAGAAACTCTCTCTCTTTTTCTCCGTACGGAACGAATCGCAAATAACAGTCTTGCGCTTACGGAATTGCCGTATACGCTCGAGGCTTGGAGAAAAAAAAACAAAGTAACACTCCTACGTATTATAGAAATAATTGCGCGCGGACGTGAGTCAATCCCTTAACGGGTGTATTTTATCGACATGCGCGTGTAAAAAATTCTGTCCACGGATCGCGGATCAAAGCCGCTACTTCCGATCATCAATCGACACAGGAAGTGATTGCAGAATCGTATTATAGAGCGCGGAAGCGGACACGTCCGCGTTGTGGCGATCTCTCGAGGATTAAAACAAAACAACGTTCCTGCGATGTTTCGTGATGCCGCAGGGGAGTTGCCCCTACGTACGAGACGTAGACGACGCGCGATGTGCGTATCGCAGCTTGAAATCTATCAAGCGGAGAACACGAGCGGAGTTTCGCGATTTTTTTTCTTCTTTGCGCGCGCGGGCGTGCTGTACCGCAAGGATTGATCGTGCGTAGCTTCGGAAAATTCATGAAACTTCTCGGACGACGAACGACTTACGGTACACCGTAACACAACATCCATATACGCGAATATAGTGACATAATAGGCAAACGTCCAGGCCGATGCACCGTTATGGAGAATGGTGCTGAGGTCAAAGAGCCGATACCCGAACACACGGGGGAGGGAAGAAGCAGCGGAGTCTGGGATTCGCGTTCGGAGAGTTGCATCGGATATGCTCGTTCGTGTACGTTCGTGGCACGCTCATGAATATTTCAACGGCCGAGCAAAGGCTGATGTGGTAAACGACCGAGTAAATTTTCACTCAAAGCTGAGAAGTTTTTACGGCGCGTATATTGTGGGTGGAATCGCGGATTTTAGATCGCGACACATTTCGCGACCTTCATGTAATAATATTCGCTCGCTAGTCATTTCCGAGATAATTATTCCCCTTCTTCACGATTTTACTTCCCGATTCTCTTGCGCGTATCTTTTTTGAAAAATTCAATGTTTTATAAAAAAAAAAAAAAAAAAAAAAAAAAAAAAATCTGAAAAAAAAAAGATGTATAAGAAACATTTGCACATCAATCGCGTTGCGTTAATTTCTTTTCCAAGAAAATAACGAAATGCGCACATTCGTTTTTCGCGAGAGAAAATCTTACTCAACGATATTTTATCTGCGGAAAACCCGCAGATAAAAAAAAAAACACATTTCAACCGCAATGAGGAAAGAAGAATTTTTGTCGCGAAGACTGAGTAATTCGAGCTGTGATCAAAAGTTTGATTCTTGACATTGATTTAATAAGCATCAATAGGTTGTTCCCCGAACAATCATTCGATATGAGCACGTGCGGCGCGCGGCACTCGAGAATGATGCGTATGCCACGCTCGCTCGTTGCTTGTTTGCATGGGCACCACGGTCATTTGACAGATAACTCCCGGAACATCTCTCGCACGAGATTGTTGAACCGGCGATTGACGATTCATTCCGGTCAGTGCGAATGCGCCAACGTTTCCGAACTATGATGAGCGATAGGATTCGCGTTGCAATTCTAAAATGCAATCGCGCGAGACTTGATTATGTTCGGAATTGTGCATTTGTCTTACGATTTTTTGTTTACAACTCCGACGTTAATTGGACACACGCAAACCGATAAACGGAATGATGTGTAATGATATTAATTAATTAAGCAAATTTCTATTTCTTATTCAACGAAGCCGTAGTATTTGTTGTAATTAATTAAATATTTACTTGAGAACTTTTGGCGCGTAAAAGGGAAATTCGATCGCGCTTTTTTTTTTTTTTAGAAAAATACGTCCGATATAAAAATTTCGATTGTCGACAAACGACGTATTTCGTTTCTCGTTTCTTTTTTTTGCGCATTTCCCCTCTCCCCCCTCAATATTGGCGCAAACCGTATAATCAGACTTTTACGTCTCAAAGATGTGTAATGATAGGGTTAGGCGCGGAGCAGAAATTAACGATCCAGGTTTATCCCCGGGCGTTTTGCGCGAATTTTCGATCGCAATTAAATTGCACGCGTCTGTAACATAAATAAACTCGGCAATTCTTTTTCATAAAAAAAAAAGAACGTACGTAATATTTTCTCTCCTTTTATTTCGCCGATTGTGATCGTAACGATAAATATATTCTTTCACGCGCGGGAGAGAACGCGCCGGAAACGCGTTAATTGCTTATCGCCGCTTACATTATCATGTAAATTTCGTTTCGAAAAAAACATACGCGCGCGCGTAAATTCACGTGAAATTAAAAAATTACGCGCGATCGGTTAGTTTCGAGCGCTTGTATATATATATATATATATATATATATATATTCCATCTAATCGTATTCGGCGAGATCTAGAGACGGCAATTCGAATAACCAGTCGGAATCGTACATACATACACACACACACAGATGGTTTCTCGCCAGTTCGAGCTGCCTTTTATTTCGTGCTGCCGGTGGCAGCTTGATTGGAGCACCAGTTAAGTTCCTGCGGCAGAGGAAACCCGTCGCTCGCCGGAAGGAAAGAGGAAGGAAGACAAAAGAAATTCTCGAAGGAAGAGAAAAAAAAAAGAAATATCCAAACGGGGATGTTTCGGACGTGGCCGCGCGTTGCTCTTCGGGTTCAAACTTTCTCGACAGTTGTCCGAAACACGCTTTAATTTTTCTCTCACAAGTCCGGAAAAACGCAAAATTCCAATTACAGTTCTTTGAATATTTTACGGTTAAATTTTTTTTTTTTTTTAATGTTTCTTTTTTTGATTTGTATTTTAAAAATTAAATACATTTTCTTCGGGATTGCAAATATATTCGCGAGCGCTCGTATAAGATATTCACCGCCGAACGACTGTCCTTCGTAGCAAGAATATATGCAGTACAGATATATCTGTATTCTCGGTTGACAATAGAAATTCCTTTGCTCCTTCTCTCCCTCTTCCAATCAATGAACACGTGCCCGGCCGAGCAGTCAATGCTCGAGTCGCTTACGCTCTTGTAGGCAAATACGCTTTTCTTTCCTCTTCGCCCCGAGTAAGTTACTCAACTCGCGCGCATTCATCGCTTGAAATCATCAAGAAAAAAAAACAGTAGGTTCTATCATTTTGTAAAATATCCGGTTTTTTTACTCACGTTTTTACGAAATATAAATAATAATTGATCAATCTGATATAATTACGGATTTCTCTCCTCGTACGAAATTGTGAAAAAAAAACAAAAAACACGCGCACACGAATTTCTCCGAAAGATAAATTTTTATCGTCTTGTAAGTGTCGAGCGTTTCGTTTCTTCTCTCGCGTATTCGTACGATGTGGGAATTATAATTGGTTCTGCTCTCATACAAAAAAACACACGCGCGCGAATGTCTTTAAAAGATATTTAATGGCTAATTTTAAAAAAATTAACGAAATTTAACGACGATAACTTTCTCATTTTTCCGTCAGATCGTAGTCTACGTCTATTTGCTTTGTAATTGACGTGTCGTGTGGTATCGGAAGTCAGACACAATTTTTTCAAATAGAAATGCGAAGAAAGTTTTCAATAAATTAAACGAAAGACAAGTATATTCAATTTATTAGGCGCTTGAACTTTGCGTATATACGTAATTTCCCATGTTATATACGAATGATTGAAAGAATGCGATCGCACCTGCGTGCGAGGCAGGCGGAAGCGCTTGAGGAGCAGAATGGAAAATGGCGCGCGTGAGAACGAGATTCTCGAGATCGTTCACACTTACACCCGTATGATCGGCGCCGACGTATAAGGAGAATTCCGTTTAAAAAACAGTTCTTTCCCCGTCGCGTTCCCGATGTTGGACATCTCGCTGCCACCTCGTCGCGGACGATGTTCGCCTAAAAATAATTTCGGCGTTTTTTTTTCTACGCTACGATTTTTTCACAAATTAATTCCAGATAGGGAACGAAGGGGTTTCTATGAGAGATGCAAATCGAAGCATCCGCGAATTACGCGTGTAAAAACAATTTTGTTGCAATTATTTCTTTGAATGTCCGACAACAAGCGGCGATTGCTGGCGATGCTTGCATTGGGATTTGAGTTCTGAGAGAGAACCACGTGCGCGATTCACACAATGTGTGTATTTGTTAAAAAACAAAAAAAAATCCTATTGCATTCACCGAGACGCATTGTTTCTAAAATTCGACGGTAAATCTCTCGAGTCTTGGCAACGCCGCGTTTCTCTCTCACGAAAGAGAGAGAGAGAGAGAAGAAGGTCTCGGAGTCTTGAGCTTCGGGTTCGGGTCCGGGTTCGCACCGGAGCCAATTACACAGCTTATCCGAGATTCCAGTCTCCGAGAGAGCCGCGTGCGCGCGTCCGTTCAGCAGGACGCCGAGGTTCACATTGACCCGGGCTTCTGACACATTCCGGGAAACTATATTTCTTCGTCCGTCTATCTGTGTGTGTGTGTGTGTTTGTATTCTTATCGCAAAAATCGTCATTAGAGCGCGGCGCGTTGACGTTAATGGAAAAAAAAAAAAAAAAAGGATCGCGTCGTGTTTCTCGCCCGGGCGACATTCTGCGCGTAATAATCTAATTAGTTAATTAGTCGAACGTGCGCGTATATACGTAACTGCGCCAATTAGCGCGTCTGACGGCGCAGAAAGCGCCGGAGATTCGCCGCGGCGAAAATCTCACAAGCGCGGGAGAAGAGAGTAACAAATTCCCCTCCTGGTTGAGAACATTAGAGGCTACGTCGAGGATCAATGCGCGAGAATTACGTACCTGAGAGATACCCGCTCGATTCTGTTACGCGGCACGGCGCGGAAGGGCTACGTGACCGAAACAATACTTGGTCAAGAGAGAAAGAGCCGAGTCGAGTTCGCGCGTGGAGATTCGCATTGTTTCGCTAAACTCTTTCCTTTTCTTTCGCTTCCCTTGTGCGCCCTTCTTATCTCTCCATGGCAACGCAACATCGATCGCGCGAGAGAGTTCAATTAACTTTTCGAGTAATTTAAAACCTCAGACTCTCTCCCTCCTCTCTCTCTCTCTCTCTCTTTCTCTCTCTCTCTCTCTTCACGAGAAGACCCCTCTTTGTCTTTGGTAATTGGCCCTTTAAACCCTTCATCGAAGCCGTAGGACTACGTACCGAAACGGTTTGGTGCGATGTTTTAAATTTCTGCGCGCAATCTCGCGAAACTTTAAATATCTTTAAACACTTTCTCTTGCGCGGAGGCGCAAATGCGTGTGTATACAAGCGAAATCATTTTCATTATTTAAAACAAATTTGCTATGTAGGAAGATGTCGTCGAATCGATGAAGAAAAATAAAAGAAGTCGATGAGAAGCCAGCGTGGACGGAGGTACGCAAATTGGTCGATAATTATTTTAATTAGTACATTGTCCGCGTTGCTTTTTAAATAACTTGTGGAAATTTCGTCGTGCGTGAGATTCGTTTTCTTTTTATTCACTTTTGTGTGTACGCACACGAGATAATAATATCCGCGACACAGATCGTAAACTGATCGTAAACCGATCGGAGTGAACATGAAAGCTAATAGTCCGGCAGCCTCCGGATTAATTAATAATGTGTATCTCGTTTAACGATCTAGGCGCTACCTTCGCGACGCGTGTTGATTGCTGCGACGCGCGGTTAAAAGGCAGCACGTTTTTTTTGATTAGCGAGAGAGGTAGAATTATTGTAGCGCCTTTTCTAACGAGACTCGTTTACCTCTAATACGTCCACTCGGACGTTTCTCTCTTTTCTGTCCTTCTGCGCTCCGCCAAGAAACACGTCGCTCATTTTACTTCCGCGACTTCTTCCATTCAAGAGATCCGCCGAGAGAGAGAGAGAGAGAGAGAGAGAGAGAGAGAGAGAGAGAGAGAGAGAGAAAGAACATAAGGACATGCTCGCGCGCGCAGCCATCCGAGGTGTTTTTTTTTCCACGTCTCTCTCTCTCTCTCGTTTCTCTATAGTCTCTTTTTTCGCCGACTCCGAGTCCGTCTCTCCGCGGCCGGTGTCGTTTCTTGGCAATGGGTTGCGGATTTAATGAGCCGTAAGGCAGCGAGTGCCCTATAGCGCCTATATAAGGTGGTCGCGCGGAATCGATGACGCTGTTCCGGACAGATATCGCCGCAAAGATTCTGTTTCTTTCTTCTGTCGAGCTTTCGTTTTCCTTCCACGCTGTCCGGTAGACAGTTTTTCCCCACGGTCGGTGGTAACGCGGACAATTGACAGAAAGATTGCTTTCGCGGAACGGAGAGACTATCTATATATTTTTTTTATCTCTCTCTTACATGTACACGTATAATATTTTTTTTATATGTGTATTGCACATATTATATATTTTTTATAATTGTAATTTATATGTAAATTTTAATTTCGGTTTTTGATTGTCGTTGTAACAAAAATCGATCTCGAAAAAATAATATTTGTGTCAACTGCGTAAGAGAATTATACCCAGACAGGGGGGGGTATATTCCTGACGAAAAAAAAAAAAGATCTGAATTAGCGATTATAAAATTAAAGACGTGATATTCAGGTCCGAGCAGCGAACCGAGTTGGTGCACTCGGAGATTCGCGCACGTCAGCGTTCATTTTTTTCCACGGACTGTATAGCAAGAATGCGTTTCGAATGCGGTACGTGTTCGCGGTTTACACATACGTATATAGTCGCGGTTTATAGGCAAATCAATAAATGGCGCGGTTTTCAGTCAATAAACCGGATTTCTCGATACGCATCGCGTCGTTATATCCGATACGCGTGAGAGTTTCTACTCGCTGTGAGACGCGCGGAAAATTTCGCATCTCGCTAATTCGAATTCGAAGATGCGAAACGCTTGATGCGGTTTCTATTTAACTTCCGTTTGTCCGTATCGATGGATGTAAAAAAAAAAAAAAAAAAAAAAAAACGGGTAAAATTGTTTGTACATAGCATGTGCGACGTTCGCACGACGATGGGATCTACGCGCTCGGTCTATAGGGGACTCGTCCACATAGCAAGGGTGTGTGAAACATAACGATTCACAAGTGATCGTTTGGAACAGCTTGTTTGGAAAAACACTTTTCACACGTTTCGCTCCGAAAGCGATTCTCGCGCGCGTATATCTCGTCGACCTGCGGCGACGCAGGTCGACGAGATATATTGTCCCCCCGCAGCGTATGTATTTATTGCCAGAAATATAAAATGTTACAACAAAATATAAAATATTGCCATGTGTTAATGAACATATCGCGGAAATATTCTTTAATTGCAATAAGTTCGTAGAAGACGCAACACAAATTCCTGCCAATATATTCCGGCGGTACTTCGTGCAGCAGCAGCAGCAGCAGCAGCAGCAGGGATGAAGACACACTCGTTCAACGAGCTGTTCGAACGAAGGTTAACGCACTTGACGCGCGCAATTGCATCCGCGAAATACGTGATACGTTTAATGCGATCGAAATTAGTTCCTCACGATATCGACGGGGGGGGAGGGGGAAAGAAGAGAGGGGAAAAGGAAGCGCATCGAGAGGGAATTAAATCGTTTCGCGATATCCGTAATCATTAGACCGAGTTAAAAGTTTATCGCGAGAGCGAGTAAAACGTGTGCCCGCCGTCACCGGACGGGGACGATCATGAAGATTAATCTCCGGTCGTCGCGAGACGCCAACGTTGGTATTCCATTTCATCTTTCATTCCACTCATGCGCATCTTCCATCAACACACAACCGATAGAAGGTACCTACGTTAGAACGTTTCCAACCGTGAGCTTTTCTCACGCACTTATCTACCTACCTAACTCCGATGCATATGCACGTGCTCGTCCGACGCGCGGCTACTTTTCCGCTCCTTTTATTCCTCTTCTTCACACTCCTCCTCGAGCGAGCGAGCTCCTCAAGTCAGGCTAATCCCGAACTCTCTTCGGACATCGAATCTTCTCTTCCGCATTCTTTCGGGCAGCCCGCACACGCGCTCTCCTCCGCCGGTGGTAACAATTGTTTTTTTTTTCTGCGCCACATCTTCGACAACGTGAAAATAAAAAATTAGATTTCGACCAAGTTGTTTCGAGAGTGAAAGAGATATTTTTTACAAAATTCCAAGCATCTGGTATTGATGCTTGGAATTAATAATTAATTCGAATTAAAATAGTTATTGCTTGTGAATATTTTTTTACTTAAAAAAATATTTCGTATACTTGGCGCACGATTCTTGGAGACGTTATTTCTCTCTACAAATTGGAGATTAACAGAATCTTATTTATCAATTATTTATCGTGTTTGAAAAGTTGAACACACTCGTGCGCGGCGGAAGAACGGCAGAAGAAAAAGAAAAAGAAGAAGAAAATAATTTATTCGTTTTTTTTTCCCATGTTCGCGCGTATTTATCTTTTAATTGCGTTAAAATCACACTTATTTTATCGTAAAGTCGATGTGTTACGAGCGAGATAACGATAAGCAAACCGCATTCCGAGGTCTCAAGGTACTTATTTACACGCCACTTGCATCTCGGTCAGTACATTTTTGGGTCGAAGACGAAGGCAATGACCCATTCCCGGCTCTTTCTCTCTCTGTTATAATCGTACGTTTTATCTAAAATCCTACTATCATTCGCGAAACAGTACATTGACATTTCCCATACCTCGAACTTCTCGTCGTGTTATGTCATTTACGTAACGGTAATACACACACACACACACACACACACACACGTGTTGACGCACACATCTGGCTTTCATCTATACTTTTACTCGCAGCTTTTCGATACTTGATCGATATCCTCTTTCGATCGTTTGACGCACGCACAGTGCGCGCTGCGAGCGCGTAAAGAAATTGTATTTCTTATTATCTCTAATTATATTGAGTTACAAAGGAAAGCGTCGAACGTGACTTGCTAACAGCGCAATCTTCTCTCTTTCTCTCTCTCTCTCTCTCTCTCTCTCTCTCTGCTTTCCCTCCGCGTTCGCACTTATATCCCCTGGACGACGAACAGCACGAGCGTCGCGTCGTTGTGAATGACCACGTCAAGTACCTTACTGGATGGAGGAATAATTTCACAACGAGGGAGACGCCTGGCTGGCATATTAATTTATGGCTATTGCGTGACGGACGTTCCAAGACCCAAGCTGGACACTGGCTTTTACCAAATACAATTCATTCGACTCATCTCCACCTTCCTCCTCCTCCTCCTCCTCCTCCTCTTTTTCCCCTTTCCTTTCCGACAAGCGAATAACATTTCATTATTTCTTCGGACTCGCCGCTCGCAACTTTCGCGCAACTATTCGACGTTGAAGCGGTGCTCGCGCAAATTTATGCCTCGGCTTTTCAAACGCGGAAATTTATTTTATTCGCGCATACCTCACGTTTCGGCAATAAAACTCGCGCGTTTTTCTCGCGCGATTAAAAAAAAAAGATGTGAGAGAAGAGAGATTCAGCGAGCCATTAAAAGCCATTTCGTCGATTTGAAAAAAACGCGAAGATGGACGCGAAGTAATTAACGAGTTTTATCCCGCGTCTGGTAACGAGTAATTAAACTCGGGAGAGACAGAGAGAGAGAGATAATTTATTTCGCGCGGTTCATCGGGTTCAACCGCGCGATTCGCGCAACAACCAACACATACCGCAGTGACGCGCGTCGATTTTACATTGCAAATTTCACACCCGGCGGCTCGCAATATGCAATTTCTAAACGCCTCGTTGGCACGTTGACTCGTCACTTTCATTTCTGAAATTCTCTTTCGCTTGAATCTGTTCTTTTTTTTTTTTTTTTTTTTTTTTTTTTTTACATATGGCGCACAAAGGGGAGGGGGAATCAGATTTCACTTCTCGTAACATCTCAAGGAATTAAACAACCACAGCACGAAATACTCGAATCACCGATTTGTTTTTTCGAGCAATAAAACGACTGTCAACAAACAACGACAGGTGATGACGTTTTCTCGTTTCAGATTATTCCTCGTGAGTGGCTTTCTGCTGGTGTCGGCCGGTCTCGTCGCGGCCGCGACTCCGGATGACGGTTCGCCCGGTTTCGAGACGGTTCACACGAGCAACGCGGCCATCCTAAATCGGCTCGGTCTTGCGCCTCTGCAAATACCGGACGGACATCACAAGAAGCGACTTGCCGGACCGGAACCGCCGGGGCTTAGCTCGCAAATGCGCATACATCAGCCGTACAGCCGTCGTCACGGACATCGGGACAGTCACGTTTACATGGTTAAGCTCCCGGCGAGTCCGCCGTATTACACCATCACGAGGCCGCACAAATCGGTTGACGGCGACGACAAGGTGACCAAGACCGGGCCGAATTTCCCGGTTGGGTTTCAGGGAAACGGCAAACCCGCCAAGATCTATCACTGGAACCTGCCGGTGGTGAAAAAAATGACGGAGAAGAAGCGTATCCATCAGTTCAGAAGCGATCAGGCGAAGAGGAGATTGGACGACGCGAAGAAGCGGCAGCAGCAGCAGCAGCAGCAGCAGCAGCAGGTGTCTTACGCGAACGCCGCGTCGAACAAGATCTATTCTCTCGACACGGCCGGCAAGAATTACGAGTACCGCGCGGTCGACAAAAGTTATATCCCCCGTCAGAAGCTGGCGATGACGAAACAACACGTGAGAAACAACGACAAGAGGCTGAGTTATCCCGACGACGACAACGAGAAGTCTCGGTTCGAGTCGACGAAGAGAAATGACGCGGCCAACAAGGCGTACAGATTGGACAACTTGAACGTGCACAGGATCCATCTGACCAATGAACTTCACGGATCGAGGAACACCGCGCCGAAGATGAAGAAGCACCGGAAAAAAGCCGCCATGTCGTATTACGCGCCGATCGCGACCAAGACGGGTTCCACCAGCGTCCACAACTTCCCCGGAAACGGCAAGCCCAAGGCTTTCTACATCATGGAGAAGAGCCGCAAGCCGGTGTACTATCATCCTCTTCTACCTTAATCTCCTCCCCTTTCCCATCCCGCCCCCCATCGCCGTTCGCGTATAAATGTGCACAATCGTGTAACATCTTAAGCGGCGCACGCGCGCGCGCCTGTTAAGTTTAAGTAGTACGCGTACCTACTCTCTGTTTTGTACAGAATCGCGAGGGTCATCTCGTACGCGGATAAACAACGACGAAAAACAAAAAAGAACGAAAAGAAAGAGAGAGAGAGAGAGAGAAACGGAGACTTTCACACATTTTTATCGCACACGGTCGTGTTTTTTTTTTTTTTTTTTTTGTTATCAGTCTTATACCTACGAGATATATATATATATATATATATATATATCGATAAGTAATTACAAATATATATATATATAAATAATCATTGCCGTTATTATCGTTGATAATGAATTTTTTAATGCACATTGTCGTTTTAAATATTTGGTTTCTCGAATTGTTATTTATTTAAATTTCATAGAGCGACAAAATGAGGAAAATTTCGGCATATCATATGTTTCCGCGCGAAAATCACATCACACGATCGTCTGTTTGGATAAAAATCATCAATTTTCGTAAAAATTACTCAATTTCTTAATTAAAAAAAAAAAAAAAAAAAAAAAAAAA
>QVNW01004051.1:0-31457 GCA_014825475.1 Pseudomyrmex flavicornis
CGGCAGTTTTTTTTTTTTTTTTTGCTCTCTAATGCGAAACACTTATTAATCCAATTTGCGTTCGTCACGCAAAAATTGCTGTTTTGTATTCATTGCCTCTGTCATATCCTATCCGTTGCGATTAATTGTATATGTTATTTATTTTTAAATAAATCCCCCACTCATCCCACTCACGATCCGCCGATGAATCACGTGGTGGATTTTGATTGCTTTCCAGGAGCTTGGTATTTGACTAATTATTTACAATACATTACACGTGCGTGTGTTAAATATTAGGGAATTCAGTTGTAATTTAATTTTTTATCATCAGCGCGTCATCACCTACCACGATCTATATTTGTCGCACTTGATTCGCACTTGTAGCCCATATACAAATAAACGCAATTCTCTCTCTATTCTCATCTGTGTTCTCCATTTCTCTCGTCAATCTCCCTGAATCCTGTGTGACCTCGTCCTTACTCAGTCGGGCAACAGTTTCGACTTGGCGAAATTACACGCATCACGGCGCAGTTTCATCGATTGCCGCACGATCGCAATTCGACGAACGAGTGAGAGAACGAGAGAGAGAGAGAGAGAGACACAGAAGTGGAATCGTGGATCGACGCGAAATCTCGAAAAGCGGCTGCCGGTCCGCTGCCGAATAGTCTCGATACGCGTTAATTTGCATTCGATCAAATTCGTCGTAATCAAATCGATTTCGGCGATTCAACCCCCTCGCGCCCTTTACATCGCCAACGCGCACCAAAGGCTCCGTAAAATCACACACGCTCCTCTCCTCTCCCACTCTGTGCTCTCCGATAAGTACTTTAATTAATCATGCGCGTACAATCTCCCGTCGACGAGGACGTGTTCGTTCGAATTTTGCGCAAACGAGAGAGCCGTTTCATCTCTGAGAATAATTTGCGGTTCGTTATTTTTTTTTAAATATATTACAACTTTAAAAGTGTTCGCGTTGCATCCGCAATCGTCGCGAATTTTTTTTTTTTTTTGATTGTTTCCGAGTTTGTTCGAGTTTCATTTGTCAATTTGCACTAAAGAAGATTTCGAATTTTAGAATCGAGAAAATGTATAAGAGATTTGCAACAAAATATTCATCTTGAAAAGTTCTCGCGCTTTTTGTTAACAAACAAACGACAGTTTTCTTTCGTTATTCGTTGTGTGATATGTGTCGAGAAAGAGGGAAGAGAGAGGTCCAGTCCACACATTCGATCGCGGTCAAATATATTTTTGATTATAATCCAGTTGTTGTTGCACATTTATTAGTCCCGTAATTGTCTTACAAAAATTAACGCAATGTTAACGCAATTACATCGACATTTCGGCTCCTCCTTCTCTTGCTTCCTTCATTGGTTAAAACAATTTATTATTTTAATGACACAGATTTCCAGATTTCTTGGCGATTTGCAATTAAAATGCTCTTAAACTCGCGCGCGCGCGCGCGCAAAAAAAAGAAAAATATGCTGAAAAATCGCTAAATAAGCGTTCCGCACCGAAAATAAGTCGAGAAAATGGGAACAGCACCTGCGCACGTGAAATACACACATTTTGCGAATTTCGAAATAGATAGTCGCCGGTAGTCCCGAACGATACTATTATGCGAGTTCTCGCGTGATTGTGCGGCGCGCAATTTTCATACACGCACGTATATACGCACCGGCGGCGGGAGGAAGGTATTAAAGTCGCGCTCTCTGCCGCGCCGCATTCTGGGGGTCGTTAAAATGGATATTTTCCGATGGAAGTCCGCGCGCACTGCATTATACGTCACGGTTCAATCAGTTACATAGATGCGATTGACGTGAATTTTGCAAAGCTATTACAAATTTACAACGCTGCGTGCTAACGCCGGGAACAGCCGTCACACTACACATATCGGTTTGCGCCATGACCCCTCGTAGCATAACTCCGCGTATATACATATGTACGTCGTATGATATGTGGTATATACCACATGTGCGCGCGCGCGCGCGCGTGTGTGTGTGCGACATGCATTTTAATTACACCGCACCGCCATTATAGTATACTAATTGCTACATATATTATATTGCCATTTTCCTGCCATTTCCAGCCATTTCGTTATTCATTCATTATCGCACACGCGATATTTCTTATTGCTAAAAAAACACTAGGTATTTTCGAGCGCTCGAGCGCAATATTGCATCATGCGACACTTACTTCGAATTGAAACAATTCATGTTGCAGGAACTGAAATTATGTCGTATAGATATTTTTTAGCTCTATCACATTTTCGAATATTCGTGCGCGCGGGAAAAAAAGTTTTGCTATTATACGGCCAGCAAGGAGAAATTGCTGAGTGAAGTTTTTGTTTCATCGACGAAACGTATTTTTGGCAAGACAAAAATCTTAACGGAGGCTCAGCAAATTTTTCTCGCTGGTCATTTGGCAACTGATTTCTGGCAGATCTTTTTTTTTCCGCGATATATAACAGCTGAGAATTTTTCAAGAGAGATTGTGCGACCCTCCCTTAGAGATAAATAATTTCCGCTTTTCCCTACTCCTGAGAGTATTGATTGTCCATCGATAAGTCGAAACAAGTATAACGATCAAAGATATAATTCTGGGAAGCTAACAGAAAGTCCGCATCCATCGACAAGAAAGAACGCCCGAAAAGATTACGCGCTCCGATACATATCTGACAAGATATATTGTATGTAAAAATGCGGCAAATAAATTCGAACGCGTAATATATCGAAAAACGTATCGATTTCAATTCTAAATCCCTCCACAAACCTCTGAACTTGTTTCCGAGCGATTTTTGAAAGTGAGATGTTTTAAGAACTATTTGGTGGAAAAATATCAAAACTAATGTTATTTCCTCAATTTAGAATGTCAAATTAAGCTCCATGAATTTTTACAGATTTTTTGCAACATTTTGCAACCAACAAAAAATCACATCGGACAATAAATGTCAGGATTTGCAGGATTAAGATTAATATTAAGTCATCTTCAATCTTCAGATAAAAATATGATATAAAAATTATTTATAAAATCTAAAATAAAGATCGAAACGTTTTGCGAAATATTAAATTAATTTTGATGTATATACAGTTTATTATTTCATTCCATTAGCAGCGCCGTTGGATTCTGGCTTTAAAGGCTTCAAACTTATTTCTGATTTTACTTCCAAAGCCTGTTGTTCTTGGTTTAAAAATTATTTAACATAAATGGCAAACGTTCGCGCGTGTTTTGATAATCGAGGCTACCACTCGTGCCATTTTTATTTGCATTATTATTCTCTCTCTCTCTCTCTCTCTCTCTCTTGGTTCTTATATTTGTGCCGTATTTATAAACTCGCATTGGATTAATCGATTAGAACTCCGAGGACATCTCTCATAACACACAATTATTTTGTAAATTTTATTATATATCTTGCTTGACAACAACTTCTTTTATTCGAACAAATAAATTCCAAGTAAAGAGGATCCTACAATTATTATTGCAAAAACTCATAAAAATTCTATATTAATTATTTATTTTTCGATTGACGATTATCTGAATTTCGAGCCAGCGGTGGTGCATGGTCGCGAAAACGCGTGCACGTTCGAGTAGCTCGACATCGAGAGATTATTATTTATGCACAAGTAAATTAATTGCAAATTCATTATGTATACAATTAATTAAGTTTAATTGCAAGTCAAATTGCTGTTACTTACGCGCGAAAAACTAACATTGTAATCGCGATAGGCGAACACGGACGCGCGTTAGCGATGTGTCTCTTCTTAAACGGCGCGTACTCAATTATACGCGAGTACGATGAAATCGATATCTCGTGAACGCCTGCATACGCGTGCACAGTACACGCTCCGTGTGTTATACAAGCGCGCGGACACGGGAGGGGGGAGGAGGGCTGCGTATAGTCGCGAAACGCTTTGCGATTTCGTCCAGCCGGACGGACATCCGCAGAATTTACGGTTTCCGATTGATTGATCGATGTTTCTTTTCCGGCGAAAAGACCCTTCACCGACAATCACCACAGCGGACGAGTCCCGTAATAACGCACGTATCATATTTGATTGCAATATCTATAATTCAAAATAATAACGTCCGTTAAAAGCGTTACGCAATAATATTTGTATTATATAAAAAAAAAAAATACTCGAAGTGCGCGATTTCAAAATTTCTCTCGAGAAAGCGAAGCGACTAATAACAAATTAATTCTC
Source organism: Pseudomyrmex flavicornis (assembly GCA_014825475.1). Classification (NCBI taxonomy): domain Eukaryota; kingdom Metazoa; phylum Arthropoda; class Insecta; order Hymenoptera; family Formicidae; genus Pseudomyrmex; species Pseudomyrmex flavicornis. The sequence goes on from QVNW01004051.1 coordinate 4,179, forward strand.
AAATTAATTAAATGCTTCGTTACACCCCTGTCTTGTTTGTGTCGTCTTGTTGAGAGATGCGCGCGCGCGCTTTAAATCGTACAAAATCGCAATAATTCAACTTGAAACGTGCCTCGATATTACCTCGAAAAACCTCCGTAAAGCTCCGCTCTCCGCGCGGACATTTTATTTCCAACGGTCTCCATTATTGAAATCGTATTTCCGCGACGATAAAATACATAATGTCGCAATAAAATCCGACGCGACGTTGCGCTCTCTCGCGCGCGCGATCGACGTGCGCTTATATACGCTAACTGTCGCGGACGGGGGGAGGGAGGTCACGCGAACAATCGATGCGGTATCGGTCGGCGCGATCGATCGGCCCGGCGATAAGTAGATGGTATAGTCGATTACGCGGCAAACAAATTCGGGACGCAAACAGAGATCGCCCGCGAGATCGCCCCCCTTTCCTCCGCTCCCTCCGCAAGTGCCGCGCGCGTTTACACACGCCCGTCGTAATTGTAAATTTGCGAGCGACATGATTGCACGGAGCGTAATTGAACGGTGATCCGCGATAAATATCGCGTAATTGATTTATCAGCAGAATACACCAGTCCTGACAAAATCCAATTCACCGCCCGGCCACGCTCGGGATATATCGAGAGAAGAGGAACAGTTCCGAGAGTTGTGTGTGTGTGTGTGTGTTTGCGTGCATTAAAAGAGAAACCAGCATGTGTGACGTTCCCCCTCTTCCGTTTACGATCTATCAGATACGCTCGATTTACGGGGACGCGAGTCAGAGCCTCGTCGGGGCTCCCGTTTCTTTTCTCCTCCAATTGCAGGCGCGAAACTGATTTTGCGCTGTTCAAATGACGAGCGATACAGCTCTCTTTCTTTCTTTCTCTCTCTCTCTCTCTCTCTCTCTCTCTCTCTCTCTCTCCCCGGTGGTTAACGACGTCAAAACGGCGGGCGCCGCGTCTACTTTGCGAGATTCTCTTTTCAGAGACACGCTAGTGTTTTTATGTGTGTGTGTATGTGTGTGTATTCTCCTTCCCAAAATAATTAAACCTTACTAATTATGGACTTGTTTCGTTTTCGTACACTCTCTATTTGATTCAACACGTTTTCTCAATCGATGTCTGCTTGAAATGTAGAAGTTGTCGCTACGCTTTTCATCGCTTTTCCTCCACCGGATCCGAAATAGGCGGGACACTCCGTGTCACAAAGTGGCGCGCGAGTTTTTTTTCAGCTTCGAAAGAACGTCTCGCTATTTATAAACGCAGAGATGTTCCGAGATAAAAAATCGGTCGGGGGAGCCAGATCGCGGCTCTGCTTCCGCAGCGGCAATAATAAGAAAGGCGTATATTCGTTGAATCACGGTCTTCCCGGAGAGTTCGGACTTTACGAGCCACTACTCGCTACGACCCGCTTCACTTTTATATCCTCGATAAAGGATAGTACATACATTCGGCCTTTCCTTGCCTCTTTTCTTCTTCCTTCCTTCTCCTTCCTTTTTCCGTTCCCCCATCTCCTCACCCAAAACTTATTCGAATCTCCAAAGTATTTGCGACAGCTGCAGGTGCAGGTGCACGTGTTCTCCCGCTGTACCGATCTTATGGGTCAATGCGAGAACGGCGAAAGAAAGGAAAAGAGAGATTCGTGTTATCGAAACGCGAACTATTCGTCCAAGTTTCGATGTTCGTCGTAGAAAAAAAAAAAAAAAAAGAAAAGACAAAGAAAAGAAGTCGGAAGTATGCCGTGAAAATTAAATCCATTAACCGAGTTCCGCCGATGTCTCGCAAACGCGCGGAACGGAGGGGATTCTTCCCCCGAACGCGCAAAGCAACACAACATTGCGTTGACGCAAAAACGTTAAATATAAATACAATTCAAGTAAAATTCAAGACCGAGGATTATGCGCGCGATATATAAGTGCGCAAATGCAATCCAAACTTCGGATCGAAAAGTTGAGATTGCATTTGCTAATAATTTTTTACGTGACGTTTCTGTTTTGCTCTTGAAGAAGAAAATATTTTGCTTTCAAGATATATTAAACTTCTCTCAACTTCCTCTTTCTCTCTCTCTCTCTCTCTCTCTCTCTCTCTCTCTCTCTCTCTCCCTCTCTCCCCCCGCTGTTTTTTCAGTGTAATTTATTTATCCAATCTATTTTGTCGGAGTTAATAACAAACCGTTTTTCGAAGTCAACTTTTAACTTTCTTTTTTTCGAGAGAGAAAGAAAACATATAGATCCTACGTTATCTCCGTCCGAAAGAGAGAGAGAGAAATAGATAGATAGATAGATAGTAGCGTATATTTAGAGAGAGAGAGAGAGAGAGAGAGAGAGAGTTTATCAGTTACGAAGAAAGTGGAATACTGATTAAAAAGTTCCGACTATCGGTTCTCTCATACAATATAATTTCATAAACAACAGATTTTCCCGCTCGATCGATCGATAATCGCGATGCGACGACGATTTGACACGAGTTAGAAATTTTATTAATTCCGCGAATTCTCTTCTTCGCGCGAAGCAACAATCTCGCGCGGCATATATTCCCCGGAACGACAGGGAAGGTCTCTTTGTTGAATATGCGCTCTCTCTCTCTCTCTCTCTCTCTCTCTCTCTCTGTGTGTGTGTGTGTGTGTGTGTGTGTGCGAGCGCACACGTAACATGATCAATAATCTATGTATCCACATTTGCATGCGCATTTCCATGTAACATCCGCGAATACGTGAATCTGATATCGCCTCGCGATGTTATCTCCGCCGAGAATGGAAAAAGTCCCGTTACATCCTTTGGTCTCGCCAAATACAGTGATCTGCAATATTATCTCGAACTTAAATTCCGCGAGATTCACGAGGCGAGTTCCCGCTTCCTTTTTCTCCCAAGATCGTTTCCGAGAAAAAACATGTACGAAGTTCCCGCGCGACGGCGGAAAAGAACAATCGAAGCGCGACATTTTGTGTTTTTCTGCGTTGGCTGGCGCATCTTTTCTCGATAAGTGACAAGTTTCACGTGGACCGAACAAACCGTCGACTCTTCTTCGTTCGCGGGGAACGAGCGTTTGTAACGCGTTTATTTCGCTCGAGATGAGAGATTTGGAGCGCGTTGCGCGCGACGCGCGCAAAATTGAATGAAACAAAACGGGGGAAATAAAACGCCGTCAAAATATTGCGCGGAAACGGCGACGTATTCGCGCGCACGCGAAAACGTGAGAGCGCGCGCGGATCCGCGCGACCGGACAGGTGAGAATATTCATAACGAAGCGAGGGGTTGCGCTGAAAAAAATAAAAAATCCCGGAGAGATTTAAACGTTTCCGGAACGGGAGAAATTGCAGCTTCAACGAGAATTATACGACGACGCTCGTCGCGCGAGCGACGAGGGAGGTGGAGGGACGGTCGATCGACGCGCGGTTCGGAAGCAAACGAAGTAAAAATCTAGAGAATTTCGCGAGAACAGCGAGAACGTTCGAAAAAGGAACAAAAAACCAGGAGGGAAGGGGGAGGGAAAGGGAGAGGAGTAAATGCACCCCTGGGAGTAAGGGAGCAGCGACACAATTTCGTGGGGAAAAATCCTTTTCGGAAATCTCTACGGAAAAGAGAGACGCGCGTTCGTTAAAATTTCAACCGAGGGGAGACGACACTTCACTGTCCCTTTCGGTCGAACTTTCGAGCACGCGATCAAACAATCGAGTGAATAATTGATCGGCCCCGGTGTAATTAATGCAATGTCCATCCAATATTGCCGTTCGAAATGAAACATGCACGCGTGTGCGAACACGGATTCGATTGAATGATTTAATTGCCGTTGATCTCGTCGAAAGTTTATACCGAGTCGTTATATTTGTTACCGATATGTGTGTGTGTGTGTGGGAAAAATACAGAAAAAATTTCAACAAAATTGCAATGCGCTTCATAAATCGATTATCATGCGAATCTAACGCACAGAATATTTTGCACCACACACGCACACGCACACACACACGTGCGTCGTACGACGGCGTTTTCACAGTTTTAATGTATTCCTTTAATCGGCCGCAATTAACTGTAATCGCGAGTTATTTAATCGCCATTAATTCGATGATTCTCTATCTCACACACACACACACACACACACACATACACAGTGTGTATAGCTAATTGCGGCACTTGAATACTATATAACGGCCGTTCAAAATTATCGTGCGGCGCAGTGAAATCAAAGCTGCATATTCATGTTCATAATTAAACAAACTGCCTGTCGATCTGCATCCTGCATCGTTTTCACGCGCGATCTGTTCGCGTCACGCGGTGTTGCGTTGTTGTTCTTTATACTCCTCGGAATAATCGAACGCGACATTTTCAAATAAATCGAATTAAATCTTAACCGCGGAGAAACAGAATTAAGGCGACGCCTAATGCTCGCGGAATGTCGTTAAATAATTTCGGAATACGCGTTTCGAGCAAATTTCTTTTCAACATATTCGACGACAAGTAATATGCGCGAGTATTTATGCGCGTCGCAGCGTGTCGTCGCCAATATTTCCGCACAGAGCGCGGTGCGGATGCGCGCCGCGCCCGCATCAAAATGCATTTTGACGCATAGGCAAACGCGATAAAAAAAAAAAAAAAAGGCGCAAAATTCAAATAAATTCATAATAATCAGAGTTTTAGCCCGAGCAAAGGGAAGGCTTTTTTTTTTTTTAGCTTCTCGACGCTGTAATAACGAAGTCTGAAACCCGGAGCCGCGAAATAACACACAGCGCGCGCGCGACAAAAAAGTTATCAATTCTGAAACAAAAGACTAGGAAAATATTTGTCTTGCTTTGTGCGTTCGGGGTGCCTTTAATATATCATTCCTTGTTCACGTTGACAAGGTAATGTGTAACATTACAAAAAATGTGCGCGTGCGTGTTGAAAAAAAAAAAAAAATTAATTAGCGAAATAAAAAGAAATTTCAAGAAAAAAAGTTTGTAGATCTTGATAAAAACAGAAATACGCACAAGTTCTCGAAGTTAAATATCAAAAACACACGAAGAGGTAGTCGGAAGGAAAGAAAATAAATACATCGCGCGCGCGCGATCTCTAAAGTTATTCCGGATTAAAAGTTCGCTACAATTAAATCACGGAGATTGCAACGGAGATAATACGGAAAAACTTGTTCCGCGAGTTGTAGGAAAAGAGAGAAAAGGAAACAGCGCGCGCGCGCCCGCCCGCGCAATTCTGAGACGCGCGTCGCGATTGTACGGGGGGGGGGTTGGGAAGACAAGAAAAAGCTGAGTGATCAGAAAAATTTTCTCCTCCGTTTTTCCGGTCATAAATCCACTGCGGATTTCCTTTTTACAAGAAGCAGTTTTTTTTTTTTTTTAATAAAAAGCATTTGTCTCTCTCGCGAGTATATCCCGAAATATCGCGGTGTGTATTTCGACACCACGGACACCGACCGTGCGAATCATACGCACCGGGATTATCGGTGCTGAACAACTCCACGTTGTTCAACGCCGATCGAAGAAAACTCGACGCGCGTCCGCAATTCCACATAAAAGAATTTCCGAGAGCTGCGATTATTTACACGCGCATATCGCGTGTAAGAAAAACGTGTTGAACACTTTTCATACGTCGCACACACCACGCGTACAAAAAATCTATACAATTATTTTCGCGAAAATAAAAATCATGCATAGAATTCTCCATAGTAATAGTTCTGCACGTAGTTTAATTAACAAGAGAGAGAATAATTGCGCGCGATTATTTGCGCGCAAAGTTTCAAAAATCAATACAGCACGTATTCCGTCACGTATTCGCCCGCGTGATAACGAGCCGCCGCGATCGCTGTAAAAATGAAGAAGCACATTTCACATCCCGCGGCGTTAACTTATAGCGCGGTCACATATCAGGTATTTTGTCCCGCGTTTTTCCGCCATCGCGGAAGCCGTTACGCGAACGACGTGAGCGGGACGGAAAAATTCCGCGACACGTTTTCTTTCGTCGCACGTTTTCCTCGCGTGGATATACGTGCCCGGGCAAAATAAAGAGACACCCGGCCAGCCGGATGTCACGGATACGAAGAGAGAGAGAGAATCACGAGGGTGGATCCATCTCGCGATGTAGTCATCCGGTGAAGAAAAAGACGCGGAATGAGAGACGCGAAAGAAAGATCGATGTATCCGCTGTATATCGTTGCTAATTTCACGAATCCTCCCGCCCGTCGCGCAAATCGCGCTAATGAGAATCGATGTAATTGCGGCCTCGCGTGCGCGTCGATAAACACGTGAAACTTGCTGTTCTTCGCGCGGCGAGAAGGAAACAATGTGTCTCGCGTGCCGATGAAATCGCGATCTCGTTTCTCTCCCCACGGAAAACAATAATTTCACGGGTCAGACAGAAATGAATTAAAGAACATTCGGGAGCACAGATGTGCCCGAGAGCGAGAAAGAAAGAGACAGAGTCGCGGAAAATTACTAAATTCTTTTAAATTCGCGGAAACTGTTGGTCAGTTAGACACCTGTGAAACAGCACAAAGTTCGAGGGTACGAGGGTATGGGACGCGGTAATTGGCTAAATCCGATTACCACGATTCGTTTACTCTTCGCTATGTTAACGTTCATTACGCGCGAAGCAAAATTAAAACTTACCGGCTCGTATGGTCGGGAGAGGGCCGCGGCCTTTTTCAATGTAACGCGCTGATAATCGCGGGAAAAAAAAGGCGGAATATTCACGAAGAGAGAATGGAAATTCTTTCTTTAACCAACACACGCACAAAAACGCATAGAGAGAGACCATTGCAAAATGCACCTGAATCTATTTCGTTGCATCCACACCTTTTAAATCATTCATCGTTTTATAAACGCACGACGTACACGGTAAATAATAAAGCAATTAGTTGAAATATTAATTGAATGAGTTGTAAATTTGTTTTATCGCGCTCAAAAATGTTAAAAAAGAAAAAAAACCAAACACGCGGAGCTGCAAACTCGACGATCGCGATTATATTTTAACTAGAAAACGCGCGCGCAAATTTCTACCAACTGCGATGCGCAATTATAACGAGAACGCGCTGTATAATAACGCGCGCGCGGGTTACGGCTTTTTCGGATCGTAAAGCATCCCTCTGGGCATTAAAAAAAAAAAAAAAAAAAATTAAAGTCGGACCGCTCGCGTTTTGCGCGCGCGGGAACAATCGCGACAAATCCGCGGCGCAAGAGAAGAAAAAAAAAGCAAGTCCGCAAGTTCTTCTCGAAACAAGATAAGCGGTCGCGCAGTATAAAATTGTAATTTCGGGATTGTAAAACACATCGGCGTCGGCTCTTTTAGTATTTATGCGAAACAGAAGGTATTCTCTCTCTCTCTCTTTCTCTCTCGACAACACGAGAATCTGGATTCTCGCGCGCGTTTGTTTCCTGGGGAACGGGGTCTCAAAATATCCAGATCGCGGCCAGAGACGGAACGCGAACGCGCGCGCGCGAGGCCGTAAATCACACGGTGCGTAAACGCAGCAGCGCGCGGCCGCCATATATCAGTCGCAATATCGCGACGCGAGTTTCGTCCCAATATTTCTTGATCATCGCAGATAGGAGGAAAAAAATGCGCGAAGGCGCGAGACCGCGTATATATACATATATAAAACATATGTGTATGTGTACTTTGTTTCTCATTCAACATTCGCAATCCCGAAAATATTTTTTCCCGCGCGCCACGCGGCGGCTGACCGTAATTCAAGGGAACACGCTCGCCTCAGCCGGCGCGCGGCTTTACTCGCCTGGAAATTATTCCCGCGGGAAACTCCGCGCGTGCAATTGTTCCTTTTTTCCTGATCCCTCTCGTCTCTCTCTCTCTCTCTCTTCCCTTTCGCTTTTTTTTTTTTTTTTATTACGTGTGCGTGTCTTGCACGCGCGGGATTACAGCGGCGCGCGTCGCATTTGAGCGCGAGACGAATCGCTGATGATATTTCGGGAGATAAGCAATCGTCCTTCTCCGCAAAAAAAAACAATTATTTCCCGCCGGATCTTCGTTTCCGCCTCGCAACGTTTTCCGATACGACGTGGTGTCTTAACTGATACGAAAGTCTCGGCGAAAACTTCCGCACAACGTCCCCCGAGAGCATTAGGTTTGCGCGCGGAGCTCGCGCGCGATCGAGGACGAAGCGCCGCGCGCCTCATCGGCAAGCCATCGCTCGCGAAAATCCCACCGATAAAAATCCTACTCCGGTCTCCTTCGTTTAACGTCGACGCGACGTCGGTCGGAAAAGGAGAAGGGTAATTTCCCCGGGTCCCGGGTATATCACAAAATCGCTCCCGACATTTTAGTTAAAGTAACGTCAACTCCACGTTTAATGAAAAAAAAAAAAAAAGTCCGACGTGTTAAATCCAACAGTTGATTGACGTATGAATTTTTTTTCTCTCGCGAATTGTGCTCGAAACGTTTCTTTCACAGAGGAATAAAGAGAACACCACAATGCCTATGGAAATATTTAAAAAGTCGGGAAGAAAAGTCCGTGCCGACGCATCTTTGAAAAATAAAAGTCGGACTACGCGTTACAATAATAAAATATATCCGACGGCAAATTCCCAACATCTGATTGACGCATATACCCGTGAAGTGTTTTCCTTACGTGCGTTGCGAGCAATCTCTTTCGCGGAAATAAGAACGAGAAGGGATCCCGTTTGCACATAAAGAGCGAAGTTAAAATGTTAATTCGAGCATGGCATCCGGCGCACGCACACTTGTTCGCGTCGTCGCGCCTCATATAAACGCGCCTCTCCTGAAACGAAAGTAGGTGTAAGTGACAACTTTGCATCTTAAGCGCGCGGTCCGGGCTTCCACGTCGTTTATTACTTAAAGAAACTTATGATTTTACATGAGAGATTTTCCGTCGTGTTTATATAGTCGCGCGCGCAAGAAAATTTTCCGTTGATTTTACGACAACCGCGCGCGCGATCCGAGAAATACATCATCTATCTACTCGTTAAAACGTGCGCGTAATTAACGGCAAACGCGAATGATTTGAAAACCAAGTCGCAACAATAATAATATGATAACAATTGCAGATCGCAAGCGGCGCGCCGCTTTTCAACAAACAAAATGTCGTTTTTCATTTTATTAACACTTATTAATTATATGTCGCAATAATTTCAAGCAACACAGTCGCGCGACTCTCTCCGCCCCGTGCGCGTTTCCGCGCGGGGCAAATATGTTTCGCGTATAAAATGTTTTATTCATAACGCGGATTATTAAAGTGCGTGTTATTTGTTTTGTTTCTCCTCACCGCAACCCGGGAGGGGGGGGGGAGGGTGGGAAACTGCGGATTGCGTGCATGTGTTGCTGTTGTTGTTTTCTTTCTTTCTTTCGTCGTCGTCGTCGTCGTTGTTTTTTTTTTTTTTTTTTTTTGAGACCGGTCGATTAGAGTTCGGAGCACTTGGTCGTAAATAGAGGTTCGATACGTTACGGAGGACGATCACATTTAAACGAAGACCAGTAGCAAAATAGAAGACGTCGACGCTCCAGAATCCCGCCAATAAAGATTGCTCCGAATTCTTCCTTTTAACGCAGAAAACGAAGGCAAAGAGAAGAAAGAGAGGAAAGGAAATCAAGGAGGCTCTCGTGCCGTCGGTCGGTTTATACGGGAGAAGAAAATAGGTTCCACGAAGCTCTCTCTCTCTCTCTCTCTCTCTCTCTCTTCTTCCTTCTTTCTCTCGTTCCTTGCATTCCCCGACCTTAGAACTTTCCTCTTAATTTTCGTGCGGTAGCATCGACGTGCTCACAGAAGAGAGAGAGAGAGAGAGAGAGAGGAGCCCGAGTTTTCCTTAAAAATTGTATCCTCCCCTCCTGAATTCATTCACGGCCATATCGAGGACTTTTCTAATCAGATTAAACAAGTAATAAATAACTAATCGCTCTCTGAGAAGAAGAGGACCGGGTCGAAAAAAAAAAAAAAAAAAAAAAAAACTATAAAATCTCGGCTCTCGCCGAGAAAAAAAAATAAGAAAGAAGCCGGTCGCCAATCGGTCGGTTGAACACGGGAAATAAAAGGATTTTTCTCGCGATCGCGCGATTTTCATTCAGCTGCCGCCGGGATCGATCTCCGCCGGGACCGTTTTCCGCGACCGTCTCGAATTATTTTACTCTCCGCCTTCCTCTCGCCGACCGTCCCCCCTCCCTCTCCCCGACGACTAAGAGGAAATTCAACGTCTCTCCGGTGTCACTCTCATGGGGAAAAAAACTTTCGTGGTCCGCAAAAACGACGCGCTAAGGAGACACAAATCTCCGAATATCCGAGAGAGAGAGAGAGAGAGAGAGGAAAAAAGAGAGAGACCGTTACCCTCGTCACCGACCGGAGTTTTCCCGACTTGCGTCCCCGGTGGTATTGTTTCAGCGGAAATATTTTTTGTTCCTCCGCAACCCCCGGTGAGTAAAAAGGACGGGGTGAATTATGTACGCGGAATAAATATATAGTGTGGTAGCCACCTACTGTAAAGGAAAAATAGGCGACGACGCGCGCGTCGCCGGGAATATCGAAAGAGAGCTTTTTCGTGGAGAAGAATTCGCCGCGCGAACGGTTGTTACGCACATAGTAGTCATAGCGCACATTGAAAGTCATTGCACGATTGAACGGACGCTCAAGCAGTTTTCCCGGACTGGAGTGTGCGAGAGTGTGCCGTTCTCTCTCTATGATCACCCGACCACCTTCCCAAGTTTTCGATTCGACGAGCAAAGTGCGCAGTTCGAGAAACCATTTCACGAACTATTAACCAAGTGAGGATTGTGTAATTGTCAGCGACACACGCAGCAGTTCTTGAAGGAAGAGTTCGGCGTTTAATTTCGCGCGAGAAATTTGTTAATTCCGTGAGAATAAAGAAAAAACATATGCATTTTTTTTTTTTTCAATCGGGAGATACGCTCGTTGAGAAAGTAATTATCGGTCGCCGCGCGTGTGTTTTACAATCTGTGTATTCCGTTAAAGCAGCAAAGTGTCTTATGTGCTTTGGCGCTTCTGTATCGTTATACGGAAGGGGGGGCGGGCGGAGAGGGAGGTAAGGGAAGCCATTTCTCTCTCGCCGCTCGCCCGCACATCCATAAACACGTTTCCGACCTGCGAGAGACGAAATCTCAGGAAATTCGAGCCGGATGCGGTAGTCAAATACAAATGCAATTATATAAATGTACTTTGACCGCGCGTCGAATAAAACAGCATTAACCGAGCAAGAAGACTCTCACGCGCGCGCGCAAGAGACGAGATGAGCGCACTTCGCGTTCTCGCGGACTCGTTCTCCATTCCAAGCGAAGCGCGAGAGCGCGTTTATGGAATTTTCGTCGAAATATAATTAAAAGCATCGTTCGCGCTCCCCCTTGCCGTCGTCGCGGCGTTTCACGTGCGGCCCGATTCCCATTACGATGGAACGAGAGTTTCGCCGATCGAACGACACACACACACACACACACACACATGGAAAGCTCGTGAAAATAAAAACGCACACACACACGCGCACACACGTACCCGCGTAGAATAATATTTTTTCCGATCCATTAAGCTCGTCACGAATCGGAGGCACGTCGCGTCTTCATCAGCGCGTTTTCATCATATCGTCGACAATATTGTCATGGCAAATACTTACTCCGCGCGCGCGGAGGATTAATAAAGTTCCTCGTTTTATCGCGACCAAACGATCTGCGCGCACGGTCGCATGAGCGGTCCCACGCGCGATAAACGAAATGCAATTTTTTTTTTTTTTTTTTTTTTTTAACAGCGAAAAAAAACCCGCCGTCGTTAGCAGAATCGAAATGATTTTTTACAGTCGACTAATTCCCGACCAACTGGCGCGCGGGCGGATGGTGGTTTCATTCGGCGTAAAAAACGCACACGCGTTTCCCCGCACCGCGTATCGCGCGCGCGCCAACCAATAACGACCGGGTATTATAACGCGAGATAACGATTCGTTAAAGTAATAAGCGATTTACCGCCAGCTAATTATCATAATTGATTTATCATGTCGATACGACGAGAGTGTGCAGCCCGAGCGATTCGCTACGCGGAGAAACGCGCTGCTCCTACATATAGTTAATACCATATCGTTAATGCGCGCGGACTAAATCAGACGAGAAAGTACCCGCGGGACGATACCCGGGCGAGGATCGTTTTTCATCGGAAAATTATGAAAAATCGTCCCGGGATGAACGCGCGCGCTCTCTCTCGCCCCGCGCGGCGCAGCGAGCTTTTTAATTCCATTAGGCACGTCGCGCGTTTCCGGCGACGCGTTTTTATTTATTTCTTCCTTTTTTTTTTTTTCAGCGCGGAGACGAGACTCGCATGTAATGAATGCCGGTTGCGCGCCCGCCCGTGCGAGTTAGTTTATTCCGATCGTCGAGTTTACACGCAGTCGTTCGACCGTGACAGTCGGTCGCGGTTCGTCGAACAATGTATTCACAGCGATTCGCAACGATATAGTACGCGCCCAGCGCCGCCCGACCGAGCGGCAAAAGTTGATGATTCCGATTTTGTCGGTGCGTATTTGGATAACCGCGAAATCGTCGGGATTAATTCCAATCGGACGGGGACGGGAGAAGGGGGGGAGGGTGATACGCGCGTCACCCGGAGACGTTAATGGTGCCGATAACCGCAGGTAATTTGCCGCGCAGCGATCACGTGTAAAAACACAATACGACGCTCCCTAACGAGCTGAAATTAAATTTCAGCGAAAAACTAACGATCCGATTTTTCCGACGACTCGCCCGACGACGCTCGTTATTATTTCTTTGTCGCACTTTTGCTTATACGGCGGGTAGTCGTTCGGTTTATCGTCGCATCATGACATGCAGCGATCGCGCGAGAAAAAAAAAAAACAAAAAAGTATCGAGCCGGGAGGAAACGAGCGACATGAAATTTTTCCGCGTTCTCGGGACGCCGCGACAATCTCCCTTCTTCTCTCTGTTCTCCGCTTCTTTTTTCCTGAGGGATGCGTCGCGAAGATTACGGCCATTTTCACCGATGCAATCCTCGGTAGCAACGCTCACGGGACCGTTATCGTGTCGGAATTTCGGCGGGAAACGAGGAATTGCTCGCTTGCCTCATGCATGTACGCGCGCCGTAGTTGGCCGGAGGGTACGGTAAGCAAATAATCCAATCAGGCTACGTCGTCCGACGAGAAGCTCTAACATCCTGTCATATCCGGAGCGAAGCTTCTCTCACACATACACACACACACACACACACACACAGTTCTGAGATGCACGGCCAGAAGAGAGTAGAGGAAGAAATTAGATTCACGTGACAAGTATTTACATTTAATAATCGTCGTCGTGAAATTGCGGGGCATTGCTGTGCGTCAAAGTGAACTCTTGAATTATTTATGTTTCATTTTTTTTTTTTAGGAAAAAAAATTAAAACAATTTGATGATTAACAATAATATTCTTAAATGAATTTTGTGCATGTCGAGGCCGACGATCGAAAATTAAAATTATCGACGCTAATTATTTACTCAAATAAAAACTTTTGTCTCGCCACACACCGGCTGTGTGAAAATTCTGAAATAAATTGAAAACACTTACTTGAGAAATTGTAGATTAAATACACAAGAGTTTTTTCCCCTTTTCCAAATACAATAGCGATGTGGCGAGAGTTTGAAAAATTTCTTTTCCGCGGTCTTTCAATCTCATTTAGTGGCCATTATTCGCCCGGTTCGTTCTTCAATCGCGCTTTGCGTTTCTTTTAACCCGCCCTCTCTCGTTCCTTCCTTGCTACACACAGAGAGAGAAAGAGAGAGAGAGAGAGAGAGAGAGAGAGACCTCATCGACACCCCCGGCCATCGAGGAATCGCGGGAGAGTAATTTCCCGTGATTAATAATCTCCTTTTCCTGATTTTCTTTTCTCCACGACCGAAAAGAAAGCGACGCGCGAGAGACAGAGAGAGGAAGCGGTAAAGGACGGCGACGGGGGATTCGCGCGAGATATATATATATATATATCACCGTTCGCCGATTAATACCTGACGCGTTTCTCTCCCTTTTATTCCGGGACGGGAGAAAAGAATAAATAATAAATTGGCGGGAAACTGTCGCGCCAATATTGACACACGGGCATTTTCCAAGTCGTGTGTCTGTCTATCCGCTATCGCGCGCGCTCCCGATACACGGGCGCGTAATAATCGTGCAATTGAATAAATTATTACATCGTGAGTGATTAATTTATGGGAAACGTTATATACATATATTGGCCAACTGATTGATACGCCAGCAAACACGCACACCCTCGCCGCATAATTGCTCGAGTTCAATTTCAACATTATTTCTGCCTCGCAGGAAGCGCGATCGAGGTGCAACGCGCAAACGTTTTATTGCAAAGTTGATAACGTTCAAGTTTAATTTAGTTCCGCGCTTCCAATATACAAATAAACAAATATATATATATATATATATATATGTATATAATACACACGTGTGCATGTAGAGTTGTATATTATATTATTATATATATATATATATATATAATATACAACTCTACATATATATATATATATACACATGTATATATTGTTTCTGTATAGATTCATAATATTTGAGTTCTATTCGCGCAAACATCCGCGGCATATTTGTGTTTCGACGCGATGCCAGAATCACATACAATCACTCGAAAATTTACGATATATATATATATATATATATATTGCGCATCAGGCAATTGCTCGTTTACACTTAAAATAACGCCCGCCGCATCTGTTTGTTTCGAAATTTTAATTCTCTGTCTTTTGTGCGCGTTGCGCGCGCGACTGTAATTCAATTACCCTTAACAGAAGTGTATTTGCCGGAAGTAAAATTAACCGGGGAATTAATATTACCCGATCCGATTCCTGCCGGAGTGGGAATTTACGTTCCGACCGAGGGGTGGGAAGGAGGAGGGGAGGATTCACAATTATTTCGTCTGATTGAGCGTTCGGGCGCGAAAGTGTGCGAGCGGAATTCAAAAGATGAAAAAGAGAACGGAGTTTATTTTCTGAGATCTCGAGACGACCGTCACGAGCGAAACGTAAAAACACACACGTTCGGTAAACGACGCGTATATATGTGACGCGTTGACACATCCCGTCCCCTTTCGTGTGCCGCCACGTGTGTGTAGATTTAAATACAACTGTGCAAGGCCCTTCAGCAGCGTGTCATTCACACGCAACAGGCATAGCAGAGGCGCATTGCGATATTAGAAAATTTGCGTAATCAAGTTTTTTTTTTTTGTTTGGCGCATAATCGTAATTTTTTCGTGAGTCTCCCGTGTTTGAAAATTGAAACCAATAGCACACGAAATAGCGCAGCATAATACAAAACTGCAGAGTGCGTGGTGCGAACAAAGCTCTCGGCGATTTTTTCCCCGAAGTCCAACGCCGAGCCAACGGCAAAAGGAACGCGCGCTTTCAGCTTAAGCTACAATTTAATCCGAGGAAAAAGGAGTGCGGATTCTCATTTTCCACATACTTCGTTTGCACTTTACGACGCGACGAACGAGAAGCGGCTCTGCGGCTGGCACAACCTTGCGTCTTAAATGCGTGTGCGTTAATTATTAAACGCAGAAGCACAGCGCGGGAATTGTCAGAACGGGAAGTAGAAACGTGAATTGAGAAAAGTATAAAGCGCTCGTTTTATAGAATCACAAATGAGTAAAGATCAATCTATCAAATAATATATTGACACTTTGCGGACCTTGACATTGTCAACCTAGTGGCTATTTTTTTTTTTTTTTTTTATATCAAATATGTTTATATTAGATACTTACTATTTTTTTTATTATTGTGGTTTAATATTTATTAATGGTTAAGAATCATTGTCGCGTTAAATGCGGAATATCTCCGCATCATCCGTCCGCAATATGTGTTAAAATATAATATTACATTACTTATACTTAA
The DNA here is from genome assembly GCA_014825475.1 of Pseudomyrmex flavicornis. Taxonomy (NCBI): domain Eukaryota; kingdom Metazoa; phylum Arthropoda; class Insecta; order Hymenoptera; family Formicidae; genus Pseudomyrmex; species Pseudomyrmex flavicornis. The sequence goes on from QVNW01004051.1 coordinate 20,020, forward strand.
GGTAAAATATATTTATTTACAAGATTAAGACAGTCGCGGCGAGACGTTTCGAGTTCTTACTCGAGTCTTTTTCACTCGCCGATAAAAAAAAAATAATATATTGAGAGTCGCCGTAATGTTAGAACGTTTTGTGAATATATCAATCTGGTAAATATATTAATCTTGTAAATATATTGTTGCGAGATGCGTGCTACGGCCGACACCCGATGTAGGATGTGCCGCCACGTTTCTGTTCGTCGTTTGGTATATTAACCAACTTTTTCCCGGAGATCGACCTTTGTCATATTCACGAATTAAGAAGATCTTTACGTCTCTCGACGCGTCTCTCCTCCGACAAAGTGTGATAAAATATAAAAGGTGCGAAAAAGAGAAGGTTAAGTAAATTAATTGAACGCAGTCACTAGTACGTTGCTTAAACTCAAGAAAATACGCAATGAACGTGACAAATCGAAAGGATTATCATTAGAGAAAGAGAGAGAGAGAGAGTGGGAACACGAGTTGAGAAACTTCAAGGATGCTTAAAAACAAAACACAATTATAAAATAAAGCAAGTGTAAAAAGAGAGGACGTTGAAATAAATTAGCAATTACTCTCAGATTAAATTAGACCGAAGAGCGCAATATGAACGAGATAAATTAAGAGGTCGAGTCGTAAATATGTAATTAGGGGGCTTGTAATAAATGCGTGTCTCTGTAGTAAATAACGCGGGAGCGCGCGTCCCCGGCGCGGATACAATTCTCAAAAGGATACTCGTTAATTTCGCCCTAATAAAACCATTAATGCGCATGACGTAAAACGTTACCCGATTCATTCACTCTCTCTCTCTCTCTCTCTCGCGCTCGCGCGCAACGATCTCCGTCTATATATGTATATATATATATATATATATGTGTGTGCAACGCGACCGAATAAATAGGGGCGGTGTAACAATTAAAATCGTGATAATGAAATTACGGCGATCGCGCGATCATTGTTGTTGAAAATTTCGTTGTTACGTAATTAACGTGTGCGATACGGTTCGGCGAGGATCGCGAAAATTATTTCGTTCAATTGAAGAACAAGATTATATTAATTCGCGTATAAAACTACTTTGCGTTATATTGTATTATCGTCTCCGCTCGCGCGCGATAATGCTCGCGCTCCGATCGATCAATTTCCTCGTTCAATTTTGAGTTCGCTCGAGTGAGGGAGGGAGGGAGGGAGGGAGAGCGCCGGCGACTCGTTTTCGTCGGCTTGACGTTACGAGTGCCTCAACAAGGGCGAAATAAAAGAGGTCGACGAATGGAGGAAAAAAAAAGGGAGCGCGCGCGCGCGCGCTCACCCCACGGTGGCTCTGCTTATCTCGCTGTAATCCAATTAACTTTAGTTTCTCAGCCTCTCTTGACGGTGCACTCTCGAGTGGTACTCTATTAAAGCGCACTATGCAACTCCCCCTCTTCAAACGCGATCCCGCCGGCTGCAGGGCGCAAGAGTTGCGCTTGCACGCGCGCGTGCCGACACGCCGCCGCCGCCGCCGCCGTAGCGTGTAAGCAACATTCCGTTTAAAGGACAAGCAGACGCAGGGATTACTGAACTCGAGAGGCCAAACTAACAACTTGAGTGCTCGCCAAGTCAACACTCGAGAGCGTTATCCTCCGCGCGATGTCTCCGCGTGATACCCTCAAAACCGATCGGTAAACGCGCGCACGCGGTAACTTCCGGAAATTGCAGCGCCGCGGAAGATGAGCCGCCGTCGACGAGAGATCGCGCGCTCAGAGAGAGAGAGAAAGAAAGAGAGAGAATGGTATCCTATTTTTTTCTTTAAAAAAAAATCTCGGGAACGCGCGTACATTCGCTTCAAACGTACGGAGAACCCTCTGATATAATATAGGTCGTCGCGGTTAATTCGGAAATTTCGTCCCGATGACGTCAGCGCGTGTGATGTATTTTCGCGACCACATGGAACAAAATCAAATATAACGAGAGAGAGAGAGAGAGAGAGAGAGCGAGCGAGCGAAATTTCGACACAAAATAACTCTGTATCTCTTTACGTGGCGCAAAATAATATAATTCGCCCGAGGAATACGCGAGATGTGGTTTTTGTGCATGACGCGAATAAGTTTTTCGAACGGAGAATAATTTTTCTCCTGCTGGCGTGGTGAGACAGAGAGTAAAAACTGTTTATGAACAAAAAACTAATTTTCGTCAAATACGAAACGTAAAAAAGAGTGCGCTAGAGAATAATTAAATCTTTCGTTTTTTTTTTTAACATTTCGAAATTGGTTTTCGCGCGCGGCAAATATTACGGGATCGATGCAGCTTTTGAGATTTTGAGACGGACACACGCGAGACAGGGAGTGTCACTAAAATGTAAAAAAAAGAAAAATACGCACGCGAGAGAGATGCGCCGCGCCGATTTCGTCGCAGCGATATGTCGGCGTTTACGTAAAATTTTATATTTATAGAAGTTAGTCGGACGGACACGTTGCGCAAACTGTACGTGTACGTACGTGTACGTATGTGTGCGTGTGTGGCAGCGCGTATCTTCCTGAAACGCTATGTAATAATCGGGCCGCCGCGGTTGAAAACGTTTCTTTGCACCACCTTCGCGTCCAAATTCCGCTGAATCTAAACCCCCGCGCAGTTTGGTTTTATCGGCGCGTAAACGTAAACGCGACAGACACCGGTAAATCCCACGGGCGCGCGCCCATAAAGATCGTCACCCCCGCGAGCCGCTTAATTCTAATCCACTGCGCTGGTATCGCCTTTAAACGATGCACGAGACGATCGTCCTCCCATAACAATTACCCGCGACGCTCGTATCCGCGTATATTCACACATACACATACACACACATTTCGCGCGCGCGCGCGCGAGATCACGTTTAAACGTTCACGATAAGGCCGCGCGGCACCGCAAATGCAAATTTTTGGATCACGTAAAGCGATATAGGAAATCGCTGTATCAGTTTTCGGCGCCCGGTTACGATTATGCAAACGCGCGCGACGCGACCGCCCGACAATTATTTCCAATTAAATCCGGTCTTAATCGTGATTCGAATACCGCCGCAGAGTCAAATCCGGCGCGCCGCGCGTGTTTCGGTTTTTACCGAAGCCATTTGCGCGTGTCGCTCCCGCGATTTTCATTTTTTGATTTTTTTTTTTTTTTTTATTACCGCTCCCGTTGTTGGTGCTTGCAGGATTGTCGAAATTTATGTTATTTTTTATTTATTATTGAATTTGTATTGGATGAGAGAACTGGGAGAAGAGACGCACACACATATGTGAACTAATTATGACAAACGTCATTTTTTTCTTTTTTTTTTCATTTTGTCGCTAATCGCGCCTTTCATCCCTCCGCCCTCTGGGCGTCCCGCGTTTGCTGCATAAGAAGATTGCAGCGAATTCGCGTCCGTTGAGATCCGCGGCGGCGGTCGACTGGAAGTAAAACAAGCGCGGCCGGGAGCGCAAACATTGAGGAGTCGCGTTTGAGATAACTCTCGCGAAGCCGTGTGTTTGTGGTCCCTCGCCGCGAGATTCCCTTTAAAGCAGCGCTCGGGACGTCTGGGAAGCGCTCCGTGATAATAATTATCTATGCATCCATTCACACGCGGCACTACGGAGAAGACGGAGAGAGAGAGATGCGGGTCGGTTCAACCCCCTGGAGTACGCGCGCATGCACGCACTTACGTAAACGTACGATACGAGCGTGAGGCGAGAGGGAGAGGGAGTTACACGAGGGGCTATGTAAATTCTAGGGATCATATACCGCGATACAGGCGAATTAACTGACGTACGTGCCGACTGTCTGCTGCCAATGTAATAGCTTAAGCCGTTTACACATCGTCGACGTATGTAAACGCGTGCACTCCACGTCCATCTCTCGTCCTCTCTCTCTCTCTCTCTCTCTGTCTCTCATCCCCTTGTCTACCCTTTCAGATATGTCCGCATATGCGTATGTAATATATATATATATATATACATATGTGTGTGCGTGTGTGTGCATTTCGCGGGTCAATGTACGCGCGCGCCGTATGCATGCGTTACTGAAACGAACAGTGGAGGTCATTCGACGGTACGGTAATTTGCATTTACGTGTATACATATATATATATATAACCGCGCGAAGACGCGATCGCGCGTTGCTTCAGAAACGGACAAAAAAAAAATGTCGAAAATTTTGAGAAATAAATTCGCCGCTGTGTGTTAGAAAATAATTGCAGTAGTTTTTTTTTTTTTTTTTTTTTTTTTTTTTCACGTTGAATAGAACACGCATGTAAAAACTAATACATATCAGCGGAAATAAAGTTTTGTTCGTAAAAAACATTCCTATACCGGATATGTTCCACTTGATAATTTAATAAAAATTGCAAATATACTCGAACTCAAATAATAACAGAGTTATAAAATTTCAATCGTACAACTTGCAACCTTTTCTAATTAATTCTAATTAATAATTCATTTATAATCTCTGTCTCTCTCTTTCTCTTTCTCTCGGGAATATATATTGAAAAAGATATATGTGTGTGAAATATTGTTACAGCGATGCAGAGACGCACACACACGAAATTCCTATTGTGAAAACTTCGGATATTTTTTCTGCAATTATGTGAAAAAGAGTCGTTTGAAATTAGCAATTTATGGAAAAAAAATGGAGTCGCGCGGACTTTTTCATCTACCGGTGTTCGCGTTTTGTGGGTCATCTCGTGTACACGTGTATACAGAGGAAAAAAAAACCTAGTTTTTCAGAAACGGCTTTCAATGAAACGGCTTGCATACCGCAATGTGTCGACGTAAAAATCTATACATGTAGCACACTGGGTGCGGAAACTAAAGTCGAACAAGCCGATGTGGATCTATAGCAGGTTACGCGATACTCAACATGCGGTAAAACTAGTTTGTCGCGAAATTGCGTGAGAGTTTCTTGGCAAAAAAAATTCACGGTTTAACGAAAGGAAGAAAAAAGAAACCAAACTAATTTTCCGATTGTTTGCATCGCCGACTGTAGAAAAAAAAAATAAAAAAAATATCAAATCGCGTGCGCAGGGAAAACAGCGTCTAAATAATGCGATTTTTTTTTTGTTCGCGAATACAGCGATGCGGAAAGAAATTAAAAGCGCGGGAATAAATTATCTTCACGCAGTTCGCCTTTCTTTGTCGAAGATGAGAAAAACAGCCGACGATTAAAAAAAGTACCGAAATTGAGAAAAGTTTGTCCGGCGGAATGAAAGCCGAGTTGACTCTCACGCATTCTCATAATATAAAAAGCGAGCGAATAAAAAGCGCACCGTGTGATTTAATGCTCGAGCAAAAAGATAAAAGTAAAAAAAAAAAAGAAAAAGAAATAACTGCTCCGTCCGATAAATCGTTTTCTTTTATACGCTCGTAATTAAGGAGCGCGCGACGGCACTTTTTGTCTTTGAAGCAGCGCGTGCGCGCGCTTACTTCACTCCGGGAAAATTATTCGTGAAATTAATTAGTTAAAATTCTTCAAACGTAGTTCTCCGGGAATTCTCTGAAGCGCGGCGGCGCGGCGAGTAAAACGTAACGTGCTGGTACTTAACAAGTTCGTGCAAGTTGGTGTGAAATTGGATTAAGAATCTCCGTTTCTCCCCTCTCCCCCCGTTTCCCCGCCCCTTCTCCCCGCGAAGAATGTGCCGCGATATATTTTTGCATTCAATTATCGCACCCGGCGGGAACGTGGCATAGCGAAAGAGCTCACAGCTTCGTGTGTCGCCGATGCCATTTATATTATTTCGGATACAAGATGCCCCGGAAAAAAAATCCATTTCGCTTTCCAGTCACCGCGGACGATCTCTCTCGAGTGCGCGCCGGCCCGGAATCTTGTCGCCGGAAGTCGTACCGCGCTGTCGATCTGACGAATGGCGCCGATAGATCGCGGCGGCCTTTCGCGCGCGCGGTGCACTTCTAAACCACCTCGCCCCCGCCCTCACGACATTCGCGCGAGGAGAAACGAGTACTCGTACAAAAAAAAAAAAAAAAAAAAAAAAAAAAAAAAAAAAAATGAGCGAGCGGCCGCGAATGCGACGAAGATAGAAAGAACGAAAGAAAACGAGAGAAACGGAGGGCAGGTTGTCGGATCGACGAATAGCGAGACGACGAGGAAACGCGAGGAGACGCGTCGTAGCGAAAATAAATCGCACAGACTCCTCCGCTGCCATAATCTCTCGCCCGCACGTCGCCCGCAAAAAGCTCGCGCAATATGGCGCCGCTGTACAACCCGCACCACCCCCGTTTTGCTCCTCCCCAATTGTGCATCGTCGTCGTCGTTCGCCGAGCGAGTGGGAGCACTCATCAGTCTCGAGACGATGTCCGGCTTTTCTTGCCGCGCGTGGGAGAATGTGTTTTCTCGCGGTTATAGACGATAACTCGAAGACGAGCAGCAACGTCGCGCGATTGATCGCGTATACATACTATCCGGGGGAGAGGGGGGAGGGTGTAGTTAACTAAAAGATTAATGGACGCGGCACATCGCAGCGCGATTCCACAGAGCGATGAACGCGAATGCGGTTTCTAATTGAAACGCCGTAGCCGGCCGAATAGTGATATTAATCAATAACAACTCGGACATTTAGAAATCGCGATCGAGACAGTGTCTGTGTGCAATAAAAACTGATGTGCGGTGTGTTCTGTCGTGAGAAATAACATTCGAAGTTTATTTTCGAACAAAATAAAAATCGCTTTCAATTCAATTTTTTTTAATTTCTTTTTTCGTGCACTTATGAAGATAAAAAAGAAAAAAATAAATAAATAAATAAAATGCTGCTGATACAATACACGGTTTCCTCCTGTAAAATACAATGGAATTTTTATCTCCGCTTCCCTCAACACATTTTCGGTGAATAATTATTTCCATTGTTTACTTAATGTTGATGCTAATATTTCCCTCTCCTCCCCTCCACGCCGCCCATCGTAATTAGTCCGATGCTTGGCACGTTTCGTCGGAATTTGTTTAGCAACGATAAAGTGACATGATAACGCATAAAGTGGGTAACACACGAATTACATTGCTACCATATATATATATATATATATTAACGCATGACGGATTCGGGTAATTGAAACATTTAACACTCCATTACGGTAAATACGTGTACTTCCCAGCGAATTAGCTACTTGTAATTACGGTCTGTGTGTAAACACGGTTCTAATAAACTTCATATCTTTGAGCTCGACAAATATAAGCTTTGATGATGTTGAATATCTGTGCGTGTAAATTGATGATGATGAAATAATTCGCGCGTGATTAGACAACGTGTGAGAAACTTGCAAAAATCGAATTAATTATATAAATATTGCGACAATTTAAAAAAGCTCGCGAAAATGTACAACTAATTTATTATTGAGACCGACACGAGCCAATATGACGGAGATGCACGTGCAACTATAATTATATATATATATATATATATATATATATATATATTTATACACATATTTATTTACTTATTTACTTTCCTTAAACGTGTAAATTGATACACGTGAAAATTCGAATTACATTCGAAAATTCACATGGGATGCTTTGTTTATATGTGAGAAATTCCCAATTTATTCTCCCTTCTCAGTTTTGGATTTTTCGCAATGGATTTTTTAATGGAAATTTAAAAACTCCCAGCTTGGCCGGGAGTCAAACCCGAATCTTCCCCATTCTGTGCAGACACTTTCCCAATTCGATCATTAGATGAATTTGTCACAATGTTCAAATATATGACTTGAAATTCGCGGAATGACGCATAAATTTTCAATCTGCGTTTAGATTAATTTAAAAGCTCGCGAAAATGTAGCTCTAGTTATAAGATATTAATAAGGTCGATGACAATCCAATAATTATAAATTGTGTGTAAATAATTTTGACCAAACCGAAGTGTGAAGACGGATTGAGACAATCTAAACAGAAAAGTTATTTGCCATTTTGCAAAATACGCAATATTTTATTGAGTAATTACTTAATAAATGACGATCTAATGAGCGAGAATTGTATGATTTTCAGTTGCAAAGAAAAATGAATCACATCGCATGCTATCTCCTAACAGTAAGAGGCTTTTTTTTTTGCGCAAGAGCAAACAAGCGCGGCGTGTGACAGCTGATTTCTTGCGATCGGCTGATTTTTATTACTGAAAATCACACACCCCTACAGAGACTATCCCCGGACTGTCGCTTTTCACGCGCTCACATTACTTAATTAATTCCTTAATGAATATTGCAAATTTTGCCAAACGGTAAATAACTTCTCGGTTCAGATTAATCCAATCTACTTTCGGCTTGGTCAGAATTGTTCAGACATACTCTCTACATAATAAATCACGCGATTGACATCTGCAAATAAAGCTACTTCGATTTCTTTCTAGAATCTGACGCTCCTTTAATATCCAAAAATTGGGGAGTTTGAATCGTTGCGTTTCCTCTTATCCGCGCGATGTAAGAAGCAGTTTTTATATTAAAAAAACGCTTAAAGAAAATTTTGCGACAGACATTTCCTTCCGCGCTGCAGATAAAGTAAGATAAAGAAAGAAAAAAAAAATCCGATAGGAGTTTAAACGCTGTCGGTATTCGCTTGTTATCGCAGCGCCGGAAGAGAATTATGTCTCTCGAAGGAGAAAGTCGTAAACCTCCTTCTACGCATACAAACTTCTTTTCTCATCGAATTCCGGAGATTCGAAGTCGATAATCTTCTAAAGAGGATTATTTGATAATCATACCTCCGGTTTGCGATTTTGCTACAATTTTCCGCAGAAATTTATCGGCAGGCATAAAGGATTCGTGAAGTCGCAGAGGAGAGCAAGCGCGCACAAATCCTCTCCTCACGTGTGCACGTGGATTAGTAGGTGGTGCACATCAAATATGGCGGAGAGACTTATGAGTTTTGTCGATGAAATCCGGTGCGATGAATTGTATGTAGCGAGTGTCCCTTACCTAGAAAAAAAAAAAGAACATGATGTTAGATTGGTAATTACAAACGCTAATTGACAAAACGCTCTTTTTTCTTAACAAATACGGGGAGATGATTTGAAACGGTATCACATTGTTGTCTCGAGAGAGAGAGAGAGAGAGAGAGAGAGAGAGATTGAAATTTGCATACGTGCGAGCGTAACGACGCTAATAGATAAACAAATATAAATATTGTATAAGAAAATATATAACTCTCCTCGCGAAATTCGCTTCCACCCCCCCGCTCGAGAAAAAGTGCGGTGTATATATCGCAACGGATATATCGATGGTTTAAACCGCGCGCGCAATGCCAACAAAATCCTCGCCGCAAAATCACGAATGAAGTGGCTCGTTTATTTTCCTCTCGATGAGAGAATCGCCCGAAGGCGGGTCAACAATCCAAAGACGCGGGGTGAGGATAAAAGCGAGGCGAAGAGGATCGACAAATGCGAGGGAGGGGCGGGAAATGAAAACCACTGGAGTTAAGAGAGTGCGACGCACCCCGCGTTGTTTACTCACGCGTTGAGAAATACGCGGGGGAGGGGGGAATATAAATGTAATTAGACTCGGGCGGAGATGGTGGATCGAAAACGCGCGCGAAAATGTCACTCAAAAAATTGCGCGAATATAACAGAGAAAGAGAGAGAAAGAAAGAGAGAGAGAGAGAGAGAGAGAGATCCGGAGATTTCTCTCTCTCGATATAAGACACTTCTTTATCGCCACTAAAAGAAAAAATCAGTCATAAAAGTTTCGATTTGTATTGACGACCGACAACGGTGGAACAAGGCGATCATTCGGCAGTTACAGTCGATGTCACACTCGCGTGGAAAAGATGTATATATATACATGTATATATATATATATACACACACATTTTACAATATTATTTCTTCCGTCGATCGTGTTTTCCTCCCTCGTGCTGTTCGCGAGACCTTATCGTTGCGGATACTCGCGACGCGATCAATCGCGCCGGATTCTCGCAACAGGAACAAAAGCATTCTCTCCCGCAATAGTGCGGGATACGAGGTCTTTTTACGATAATAAGAGATGCGAGAGGACAGAGAGTGGAAAGATCGCGCGGGAAACGAGCGGGAGATAAGGAGGTGACACGGCAATCAAAGAAAGAGGGAAAGAGGGCGGGTAGAATAAACTGGAAGAGAAGAGCGCGAACACGCGGAAGATACACTCTCTCTCGTGGGCGAGAGAGAAAGAGAGACCGAATGACACTTTCATGTGGCTTTATGGCGCTGGAGTGTGGGTCAAAAGAGAAAGAAAGAGAGAGAGAGAGAGAGAGAAGTATTGAGTTTCGAAACGAGGATTTCTCGTCTCCGGTAATGCCGGGACGTGAGATAAGAAAGCGAGAAAAATAATCAGGTCCCGGGCGAAACATAACAACGGTGCGCTTAATTGAAAAATTTAGAGTTGTAATTTAGACGGGAACTCGAGAAAGAGAGAGATAGATAGATAAATAGATAGAGAGACGAGAGAGATATCCGCAGACATTCTCCGGAGGAAAATAAAATAATTTTTAACGAAAGGAAACCCACAACTAGAGAATCGTGCGTAAAATTTCAAAGACGCAAATTGAAGCACATAAATTGGACCACTTATTGCACCTTTGTTGCTGTTGTTTTCGTCGGAAACTGCAAGTCTGTGTGTGTGTGTGTGTGTGTGTGTGTGTGTGTAAGCTCGCATTTTAAAGTGCCGTTGACAAAGCTCGAGGAAACAGTCGTGATCGTAACAAGAAAAATATTTGAAAAATATTTTTCAATATTTTTCTCTTTCCTTCTGAAGAATCAAACGCGAATAGAGGAAAAAAATGCGAGAAAAGAGGCTTTGGAATAAGTGGAAAATGCACGAGCGTAAACCGGGCAAAGCGAGAGACGTATCAGTTGTCGAGCTCTTTGCCAAAGGACATGCTGCACGCGCGCGCGCGATAGGTTAAGTTAAATTGAAAAACTGGTATAAAAAAAAAAAAAAAACGAATATCACGCGGCATGCAACAGAAGGTGAAAACACACCAGAGGCAACGCAGCGAAGCTAAAAATAGAGTCGAACGTATGATTACTTTTTTTTACGCAGCGCGTTGTGAAGTACTGTCAATCAAAATTTTTGAACTCGCGAGACTCTCTAACGAGAAAAAGAGCACGTGAAGAAATTCACAGATTTGTTGTCGCGAGATTTTGCAACAACAGCACGTTCTCAAGTAAATTTTATATTATCAAGTTGAGCTAAAAAATTTAAGCAAAGAGTGATGGCAAAAAGATCTGATTTTCTCTCCTATTGTTTGGGTCTCGAATTTCAAACTTTTTTTATGCCAAATACTATATGATGGAACATTAATCCCAGAAAAATTTTAAGATGAGCATAGGCACGGTTTCGGAGATATGGCGTTTTGAGTAGGAATAAGATTTGTCTATGCACAAACATCATATCGCATACCGATATATATATTGCATACCGATATGTATCGCATACCGATATATATCGCATACCGATATATATCGCATA
>QVNW01004052.1:0-28306 GCA_014825475.1 Pseudomyrmex flavicornis
TTTTTTTTTTTTTTTTTTTTTTTTTTCCATCTCTTCACGTGAGTTTCACGGTGTATATACCGCGCGCGAATTAAAAGCGAACGAAAGAACGGATAGATGGAAACGCGCGCGGATAAGAATTAACGGTTTATATAACCGCCCGTATAATTCCACGATGTTGCGCCTCGCGAGTCTTGCCGAGCATAATTAGCACGAGAGAGATTGTTACTGTTCATTACCCTTTGCCATATTATTGCGCGTGCATCTCCCTCTCGCGCGCGTACGTCTTCTCCCTCGCCCGCTCTCTGTACACGGTGATTCGGCTCTTTGTGCGTTCGTCATATAACAATTTGCCCTCCTACAGAGGTTAATGTCTAATCTAGATTAATAGCTTCCTGGAAAATACTGCGAACTTATCGCGCAGGAAGAAGTGTTCGGATGACTAGTCGAGCAATCGTCAGGGAAGATTCAGTTATCGGACAAATAACGCGAACAAATTCTCTTACCCTCCGCGCACGTAAAATACATAAATACCGAACCTTCAAATTTGCGATTGTACGAAACATTTTTTTTTTTACACTGGAAATTAATAGAACTAATAGAGTAAAATAATTTATTTATATTTAAAGTATACATGAGAAACGTGCCGTTATATTTTTATAGCGCATTACGGTGAGAGAGAGAGAGAGATTAGCTCATTGCGCTCGATTGATCTGACACCGGTCGATTATCAGGGATCGTCATCTATCGGATGCGCGAAGGAAGGCCGTTTGAGAGAAGATCCCTCTCCCGTGTGTAACTGTATTAATTGGAAATTATACGCTTCACTTGACTGCCTCTCGTAGTGTATTGACACGCACGCATAATTCGCGAAGATCGATTTCACGTCGAGTTTAGCGGCGACCATTACATATTCTCGAACGCGAATTACGTAAGAGAGAGAGAAAAAAAAAATTCCTATTTGTCATTTATGTTTAATGGAGCATTAGCTCGTCGACTCAACAACACCGGCGATACGTGGCTCGATTTTGTTTAACATTGCATTAGCGTTAATCATAGTCATCTGCGCGCAAACCAAGCAGCATTCCAAGTATTATCACCGATCTGTTTTCAGTGTGAAGTCCGATGCACATTTACCATAAATTATCATTTCAAATTCTTTCACGGAATTTTTCATTAATTTGAATAACAAATTTCAGTCTCGCGCAGTGATCATTATCTCGTATCTCTCTCTTTAATATCTCGAAAATCTATTATTGAAAAATGAGAAATATATTACTAACACCGATAGAAAAGAAAAAAATCCATTAGACTAAGGTTTCTAGTTTTTGGTTGCAGCAACGTTAAGGTGGAGTAAATTCTTGTGTCGCGGCAAAAGAGAGAGAGAGAGAGAGAGAGAGAGAGAGAGAGAGACTGTAGGCGTGGAGAGACCAGTTAATCGCGAGAAGCGTTAATCAAGCGAAGAGTTGTTGGCGCAATCGAGTCCGAGAGAAGATGCAATCGAAATGACGAGTTGCTCGAGAACGAAAGAGAGACGTCAAGAGTCTCTCGGGTTTATCGCGCCCGTGGACGCGACCCCGACATACATCAATGACAGGTTTAATTGCGGATTTCCCGGGCCGGGGAAAGTTTGATTAAACGCCTATTATTCCGGAGGAGATAACGCGCAATCTGCGATTCAAAATACCCGTTCGCTCGTTCGTTCGTTTTTTCGCGCGGAAAACAGCGCGAAACAAAGAGAAGTTTGTTTTTCCATAGTATCATCCGGTTTGCGCTCGCATCAAGCGATGATGCGGCTTTGATGAAAAATAAAATGCAAGATGAGTGTACGGAGGCAACAAAACAGAGTGAATTAACGTAAACAACACATCGTTCCGCGTCATAAAAAGTGTCGCTAAAACACAGAATCAATTCAGAGGATAAATGTTAATTGAATGTGTTATATTATACGAATTCCTATGGAAAGTTTTAATATCGCAATTTTAGAATTGTCAACAAGTTTGCGTTGCGAAAATCGTAACACAAACGTCAAACAGCAACGCTTCTTGCTTCTTTATTGTGGGGTCTTCCCTTTTTCCTACGACACAAGACGATTTCTTCTCGTGTGAATTCAATTGTCACATCGCAATTACTCGCTCGTTTACACGACTTGTTTGAACCTTTTTCCCGGCTGACAAAAGCGGCGCGCTTATATAGTGTTAGTTTGTGTTTGTCACGTTCGATAATAGAATTCTCTTTCTGTTGTGAGACGAGAAAACACAAAACATCGCAATGTGATGTTTTTCGTCGGTTCTTTTCTCGCTGTGTTGTCACAACGAGAGCGCGCTCACGCGAAGGGCTCTCGTCAGGCAATCAAGTGACTGTAACACTTATAGTCTGTCAAAGAAGAACGTGACCGTGGTTTAATTTATAGAATTTATAGAAAAGTTTATTATATGTAAAGTTGAAAATTATATTCATACATCCATTTTATTCGATTTGTGTGTGTATGTGTGTGTGTGTGTGTGTGTGTGTGAGAGAGAGAGAGAGAGAGAAAGACTAAAATGTTTTAATATTAATAATATGTTCTATTGTCAATAATTGCCTGACATTTTTTAGGCATACGTCTTTTCCACTAACTTTACTCTCGTGTCTCGAAGATGTTAGGCAATTATTGACAACGATGGCGAGACTTAACACATTAATACAAGAGCAGTTTAGTTTCACGCACCCAATCGAGTAGAATGGTATGTTTTTTTAGTTTTGTATAATAAATTTTTCTATAAACTAGTCACGTTCTTCTTCTTTGACAGACTCACTGTGACGATTCAAGAAAGACCTCGTTGCGACAATTATTTACTGCAAATTTTTACATAATCACCGGCAAATGGTTGACATTCTTGCAGTATGCGCATGTATGTATCATAGCGGCAGTATATCCCGGTTCGCGCCAAGTGACATTTCGATTACATCTCGCGAGGAATGCGGCAAAGTAGAATTTCTTATCAAGGCGAGAATGTGCGCTCGCGATGCAACCGCGTTGCGACAACTTTGATTCTATCTCGCGCAGAAGAAATCCGTGATTTTTCGCAATTTGAGCGCGAGTTTTAGTTTGAATAAAACTCGCTGTAAGCGTTGAACCTATAAACACAATTCTCGCAGAAAAAAAATAGATATTCTTCGCGTTTCACGCGTAAACGTTCACGTTGATGGCATCTCGGCGTTGAGCAACGCCGTTGCCTTGACACGTTAAAGCGTTTTTCAACAAAAAATTTATATATCTCGTAAAAAGAAACGCAAGCAATATTACTTTTACGTTAAGGGTTTTTCGATGGTGAAATTTAATCGGCTTGATTTTTTCGCAAGCAAATTCTCTCGTGTTAATTTCTTGTTTGTCCGTTCTCGATAACGTTTCTTCTTCGTTGATCACGACCGTTTTGTCGAAGAACGAAGACCTCGCGCCGACTATCGCGAGTCGCGCATCGCAGCGTGTGCAGTCGGCGTAACTCTGCAGTTTTACTTTCATTCTGAAAAAAAAAAAAAAAAAAAAAAAAAAAAAAAAAAAAAATTTAATGCGGGTACTTTTACGTATATTGATATTATGTATTATTGAACGTTTATTGATATTATTATCAAATTCTTTCTTAAGTGGAATAATACCGGTGTGATACGACAGTGTGAAATTAACAACGACGAGAAAAAAAAAAAGAAAAAATGAATGAGAAATTATCTCTCGATATTTTAATCTCATTATTGCTTTTTCAATATATAATTTTTCTATTTAGTGACATCTGATTTTCTGTTATGATCTCTGACACTCGGACGACACTTAGCCGTCTTATTTCTATACACGACGTGTATAATTATCACGCAAAAACAATTGTTGCGTAACAATTGAAAGGGCTTTTCTTTTTTTTTTTTGCCCCGACGCTTCCTACATTTAACGAGGTCGTTAGTGTTTGCTCGGGAAAAACGGTCGACGTTTTTAGAGCTCCCATTTTACCCGACCCAGCCGGAAATAAAGATGCTCCCATCCGGCAACATCCGTCGACTTTTCTGACGACTAACGTAAGTGCAACGCGTCGCCGCGCGACGACGAATGATTACGCACGCCTTCTCGCAACGTTTTGCTCCATAAAGGACATTTGTAAAGTGGCGACAATTATCGCGCGCGTGGGTGTCCCGCGGAAGTGCATCCTTCGTGCAGTGCTCATACGGATAAGAGAACGCGGTTTTCTCGCCAACGTATTGACGTGTCATTATGTACATCCGAGCATTGCTTTACTCAATTCAACACATCGTGTAGATTTTTTTTTTTTTTCAAAAATACAAACTTTACACAAATTGTCTGTCTAATCGCGTCGTTATTATGAAGTTACGTCGCAAAGTTTATCATCTCTGGAGTGTCTCTCCATTCTTAACCCGCACTCGGGCCACGTCATACTCTCTTGCTTTCTCGACCGCAAATCCTCATTTGCCGACGAAGCCGGTCATTTTGTTGTTTTTTTTATTTCTGCGGCCCTCTAACGAAATCCTCTTTGCTCCTGGTATGCTACGGCGCGGCGGCGTGTGGCGTTGCGTGTCGCACGCGAAAACCTTTCGAACAATGCTGCACCGCTTTGACACGCCACGTACGTGCATTCACGCTCGTCAATTTTTTATATATCGCAAACCGCAGTGCAAATTAATTAACTCATGAAAAAAGAAAAAAAAATAACAACAATTTAAAACATGAGGTTTTTATCAGATATACACACATATATGGTGTGTGTGTGTATATATACATATATGTTGTATATATATATACGTATATATATGTATATATATGTTAAATTGAACACGATAAAATGTCACGAGTCTCCACTTCGTATATTCAAAGTTCTTTTTATCTTCTAGTAATCGTGTTCCTATACATCTTTCAATTTGCATAACAAATTAGAATCTTTTGTTAACGTTTTTTGCCGGTACTCACACACAGCACCTCTACGAAGTCACGTTTCTTTGAACATTTTTACAAGAAAGAATAATGCAACGTGTAGTTTATATCTATCGCGGTGTGATGTCGTTTAGCGATTAATCAACTTTGTGCTTTCTTTCTCTCTTTCTCTCATTCGCTCACTTTTACACTGACATTATGCCTGAAACGAAAGTCGTACGCCTGGCGAACGTCCAGAATCACTTCGAACCTGCTTTATGACAGTTCGGAAACTCTAAGGTGCCTGAATTCGTACGCGAAACAGGTGGATTATCGCCGAGTGCGCGCTCTCAGAAATGTTTCGATCGGCATAAATCGTCCGGATGACTCGGCGCATACGTAAGGACTTTGCGGTGTATATTCCGCGAATCGTTGATTGTAAACGCTTTCCGGTATCTTGTTGCGTTTTCCGACGTGGCAGAGAGTGATATAACAAAATTTATTGCTTGTTTTGCTCGTGTTGTTTCTCTTCACGCTTCAGTAAAGCGCAACGGGCGCTCTTCAATTTTGTCTTATCGCTTTGCGTCTCGCGATTTTGTGCGTTTGTTTCTCTGTAGCTACATACGCACGTTTGTTGCACGGGATTCTCGTCGCGATGGTCGTCTGAAGTATTAGGAGGTAAACACATACAAACGCACACACACACACCCTATCGCTTATCAGTATCTACCTCCGAGATAAGCGGCGTAACGAAGTCGAGCTGGCCCCGAGCGCTTATCGTTACCGTCACTCGAGAAATGGACCCAGTTCCTCGCAACCGGCTTGATCGACATTCCAGCGAAAGACAGAGAGGAAGAGAGAAAAAAAGTGCGACTAGACTTAGCTTTTGTGCATCATTTTTGGACAAGATTTTTTGTACAGGTGTAAAAAATGTGTGCGTGTATGCACGTACTTGTTCGACACGCATCGCGTATGTGACGCGCTGCTGATAGCGCTCGACAACGATCAGTGAAAATTTATGTGCCAGTGTCGTGGTTCCAATTCGTTGCGAGTTTTAGTCTCTCGAAAACTAGGTACCGGGTCATCGCTCACGGCGCAAATTACGTCCGCATCACGTAACGCCTTCTTCTGTGTGGTGTCGCAACGCTCAATCTACATGATACATTCAACATATCGAATTTGTAGTTTATTTCGAACTTTTAAATATTTATTGTTAATTCAAATGATCTATTTTTTTATATTGTTCTCCCCGAAAGTTTGTGTGTTAAAAAACTGTTATACTGGAGAATTTTACGTATCTAAAAAAAATAGCCGAGAACTCAATTTCGTGCTGTTACACAGTCATCCGGAAAATTTCCGCGCGACATCGTCGATCGCGTCGTAATCACAGGAAAAGAAACAGAGACGACCCCCATTACAAAGCCGTTTCTGCGAAGCAATGGTGGGAAGTTTGCATTGTCACCAGGCGTTCGTATGACAATTAAATGTGTACACGATAGCAGATCTGTCCTGGGTCTCCCTTTGTTTCGAACGATCGCGCACTCCTCTCTCTCTCGCCTCGGACAATTATACGTTCCGTTCGGAACTTTCTCAGTCTTTGTAAAAACAAAACAAACCAAAAAAAAAACAGAAAAAAATTATTTCCGCGAATCACGATATCCGTACACTTTACAACGCAAATTTGTGTTTTAGAAAGTCACTTTTGTACAGGGTGTGTCGGGGAAACGTATCCATCTACGCTTTCTCTCACCTTGCGGCTTCCTCGACATGAGTCACATTGTAGATTAGATTACTTTTAACAGTGATATTAACTTACTTTCGAAGAGAGATGTTTGTATGTTAAAATTATACATACACTTATTATACTTTACTTAGAGGAAAAACTGGATTTCAGAATTCATCGTTTCGTGACCAATTTGAAACACCTTGTATATTGTCGATCTATAAATCTTACTCTTCCATCTTGTCCGCTCGCGATTTATCGTTTCCGATGGAAAAACGGCATCGGACATTGCTTGTCGTTTGTTCGACGAGTTCTCGTCGATCTTCCGGCGAATTGGTTGTATGTAGTCAAACATGTTGCGATTGCTTGATGAATGGAGGGAAGTTCCATTCAATCTGCAATGTTAATCAGTAATTGATTAATCGTCATTTTGTTTTTTTTTTGTTTTTTTGTTGTTGTTTTTTTTTTAACTTAAACGAATCATAGGTCTATCCATCATAGCATTTTAATTTCTCGGCAATTCAAAAAATGTTTTCTCTTCAGATATCTGAAATCAGATCTCACTCTATTATTCCGCTCTCTCTTTTTATCTCTGTTGATCTCATAATAATAATGGAACATATTTTTAAGAAAATTGTAAATCAGCTGTGAGTAAGAAAACATGGTGAATAATACATAAATATTATTGAATATTAATAATATGTAAATATTTCTGTATAAAGATCTTCATTCGAACAAATTAATGTTATGTAGTTGAGAGATAGATAAAAATAATTTTGAAGAGAAGTTTTTGCATTCGTCTTGTATCTTCTTCTCGAAAATTTTAACCGTTACGATCTCGTTCGCGCATCAACCGATCAATCGTTTGAAGCATCGATTAATACCGATGATATTATTAGCGTAACAATGTACCGTCGGCAGTACTCTCTCGTCTTTCAAATAGCCATAAGCTTTTTATCGATTACACTTGAAATAGCTCGTCCAATTTCCTATTGGCAAAACGATTTTCCAATCCTCTCGTCGCACTTTACAGGGATCTAGCAAGCGAGTCAATTTTCCACCTTTCTGGACGTCTCTATTCGATCTCGTAGCAAATTTCCGCTGTTTTATACAGAACAGATAACACCAGCCGGAAGTTGCAGTCGCGTGGTTCTCTTATATTTGTCCATTCTGTCGGCGATGTCTCTCATATTAATATTGAAGTAAAAGGATTCCGAGGATTGTTTTAATAAAAATATTTTCTCATCAAAGTTCTCGGCAAACATGTTTATTGTTTTGTTACTTTTATTTTTGGATCTTGTAAAACATCGAAATAGCTCTATTCTTTGCATCTTATTCTAAATATATTTTTATATTTACTTACATTACACTCTAAAACTTTATAAAAATTCTAAAAACTTAATTATAAAATTTTATTTTGAATAAAACGTCAATGAGAAATATCGCGCGAGATATTTCCGATGTACTCACGCGGTTTAAATAAAAAATCTGGTTTAAATAAAAAAATTCGGGTTTTGTTAGACCGCCATTATGTAATACAGACGTTATGTGTACAGACGTCTGAGTCATTCGCGCGAACCGATACACGTTTACAATTCTCCAGCTTTATCAAGCCGCACATCGTCCATTCGTATTAAATCGCGATAATCCACAAGATATTGCGTGCCTTCTTGTGTATCAACCTGCTTTTTATCGCCTACAGTGTTTCGATTGCGAAACAACGTCGTCGTCCGACAAAGCTTTCTATATTTTTTTTTGTCTACAAAAAAAGCCTCCTCTACGAACACGTGTAACGCTTATTCGCTTATCAGTATGTGTGATTGTAAATCGACAGAAGGTGCATTAAAAGGAAAAGGAAGAAGTCTGTCCAAGTGAAACGTCGGGTTCTGGGTTTTGTGCAATAACGTTCAAGTAACAGACGCTAGAAAGAACAAAGGCACCAACCTATTTTGTTTTTCTTTTTCTTTTTTTTTTCTTTTTTTTTAAGAAAAACCACGTCTTCTTTCTAACAGAAACTAAACCGTTCGAGCAGCGTCGTCGATCAATTCGGCAAGTAAATCGATGTTGAAGACTTTGTCAGCGCGTAACACGCGAACGTTCGTCGTACGACGTGATCAAAGCGAAAAATCCGAAGAGAGAAGCAGCGTGCGACCGGACGGTTGCTACCCACGTGAAACTGCACAATCGAGCAAAGAGAGATCGTCATGAACGATCGGGAGAACCCGTTTGTACGTACGCAGGCTAGCAGAAGCCTGATTCGGCCGCAGGCGAGCGCGCGGAAGTTTATGGCGCCGTCTCCCGCAGAGAGGGCGACCCATCAGCTGGTGAACCGACAGATCGCTAATGAGTCGGAAACCACGACGAGCACGCAGAAGCGTCTGTCGGCGCCGCATGCGCCCCTGGAGGGCCTGAAGCAGTGGGAGCTGGTTGAGGACGGCAAGGGTTTGCAGGTGGTTGAGAAGCGAACCGGTGCGCTGAGCCCAATCAGACCCAGAGACGGCGCGACAGTTCCGGCAAGTCCGCTTCACGGTCGAGCTGTCTTCGCCGGAAGAAAGATTCCCAGCAGCATGGACGCGAGTCTGGAGGAAAAATTGCGGGTCTTCAATGAATCGAAGATCATCCAACCGATCGGACTTCCGCTCAATCAGCAGCGGGAATCGTCCGCTGCTTCCTCGACGGAATCCAAAGCGCCGCTTAGTCTCGACTTGATTCTTAAACAACAGCGGGTGAACTCGTCGACGGTCGAGAGCATCGACATGCTCCAGCGATTGGAGCAGCAAGTCAAGGCGATTGAGATGGGCACGATCGCCGCGAGGACGACGCGCCAGCTGGAGAACAGCTCGGACTTCGGGCCGGAAGTGCAACTCAGATACCGGGAGCACGAGGATCTGCTGCGGAACGTGACCGACGACGAAGCCGAGGGGTAAAAATAACAAACAACATTACACTGTTTACATCGATCATCCGCACGCTTATCGACATCGTCGTTGACATCTCTTTTTCATCGGACACGTTGTATCCGCGCAACACTTGACGTCAGATTTTTCTCGCTCTCGTCGATCGAAGTTCGTTGTATTCGAGAAATTGATCATCGCAATTAAGATTTATTTTTAATTTGTTTGATTACTTTTTTTACGACGATAAAAATTTATTTATGAAAATCGGGATTTCGTAAAAAGAAAAAAAAATTGATTCGATCGAACCTAACGTTTCTCGAAATCTAATATCGTCCGCCCACGCGACTCGTGCTCAATCTTCCACGGCGCGTGTTAATCGAGGAAGTTGAAGTCGCGACGTTTCGATCGGTCAATATCCGAGACACACAGACGCGACACATACGGACATGTGATTCTCGTATATTAGCACATTTACGGGAGAGCGATAGCTCTAGCGATAATTGAGGAAATCGTCGTCCAACCTCCGCCGTCCAATCCACCTCGTCGTCGCGCACGGGTTTCACCTACACTCTCGGATCCGCACAATTCACCGTTCGCACCCACGTGCGCGTACCTCTTTTTATCCTTCCGATATTACAATTGGCGCGTTCATTGGTTTACGCAATGTCGCAACCGTGTCGCGCGATTCATTCCGTGATTTCCGTCGGTCGGGACTCGTCGCCATTCATTATACACACGCCCAACCCGGCGGAGAGATCAGGGGAGCAGAGCGTGTGACAGATGTTTCGACGGATAAAGTATACCGGGTGTTGCTCCGAAAGCGAAAATAATATAAATTGACAAAAGTTTGTTTGTTTGATTTTTTTTTTTTTTTTTTTTAATAATGCGCTAATACGGTCGAATTTCGCGGATAAAAAAAAAACCAAATTTGCACGAATTATTGAGAACGTGTTTTTATATCTTAGAACGTTTTTCTTCTCTCTCTTTAACTCTCTTTGATAACACATTTATTTATCGGTTTATTTTGAATGGATTTATCTTAACAGTGTTTTAATTAATATTTTAGATAGCGAGAAATTTAATTTTCGAGTTATCAGAAAAGCTACTACACGTGCTCGCTTTTTCTTTATATAATAGTATATCTGCGTTCTGCTTTCCGCGTTTCTTCATCTTTCATGAAAAAAGATACGTTGCCTGTAATTAATCAGATCACATACGTTATCGCTCGCACAATGACTGTACAACAAGTAATATTCGTACACATTGACGATGACGTGCGGTGGTGATGTTACACACACGTTAAATACGATATTAATCGCGCGATGGCGATCGAAATAATATAACGATAAAAAGTGAGAACTGTCATAACGAATGAATCATAATGAAATATCAACACACAAAAAAAAAAAAGGGCCTCGCCGTTGCATCGCGGAGACGCGACGCGGAATTCTACCGGAAATGCCTGCATCGCGCCGAAAAAACCCGCCGTCAAGCTGTCGCGGACTGCCTCGGACACGCGACGCGGACAGGAAGCGGAGATGAGAGCGCAATCCAGGATGCCGCAAACTCGCGCGCTCATCCGACCGATCGTTACGAAGAAGGAGCAGCGTCAACAGCAGAACAACGCGGTAACCACGAGGCCGTTGTCGGACATTTTGCAGAAGGGTATTCCGAGCGAAAAGGAGGTAGATATACATATCGGTATCATATCAGCGTCTTATCATTAACATAAAGCGCTTATCAGACGTTTTTTTTTTTTATCGATAAGCGTTTCTCGTCGATAAGATGGATTTTTACGCAATTTAAGGAGAAAAATTATCAGCGCTTCGCGTTGATTTCGTGTAATTAGAATATATATATATTGATATATATTTATAGATTTATTATTATTATTATTATTATTATTTACATGATATTGCGCATTTTTATAATCGCAACTCGAAAATAATCCGCAAAAAAATACAAACGTATTGAAAACATTGGGTGACACAACCACTAACAAGATAGTATGTACAGTCGGATTAATGAGAAAAATCGAGTAAAAGCGTAACGTAGATATAATATGTCTCTTTGTAACATGACTGTGCGCAAACTTTACGATCACCCGTTTGTATATCGACGTGTTACCCTCGCTAACGAGCCGATTGCAACGAGCGGCAACGTAAATGCACCTCCACGTTTACGTCACACGCGTATGACTCGTCATCGCGGTGAAGTCTGCGACTCATCCGTTCGGTCTGAAATAATCCGGATGGCTTCTCCCTACTTCGTCCGCGCCGTTGTAACGATCGTCTGTCTAACCTGTCGAAGACCATTAAATCCGTCTCACAACGCGCTTAAAATAACTCGCGAGAGAGTTTTCTTCCCTTTTTTTGAGGAATTTATTTAATTAATTTACATTTCCGAGATACATGAAGCTAAAAATATAAAAATCTGCTCAAATACGCGATTGTAAAACGCGTACAAATTAAATTTAGGTATTTTTTTCCAGCGAGTTAAACGTTACTCTCTGACAATTTGTGTAAAAAAAAAAAAAATATCGTGAATAGAAGAGACGTATTTTTTTTCAATAGGATAACATTTACGGCGATAAAACAGGCAAAGCGGGAGATTATGATCTTTTAATATCATACGCTATGTGGATAACCGATAAACCGGCAGTATATATCTGCGACGCGACTTTATTTTTCATTCGTATCAGCTTTGTGCCGCTCCATAAAACAAATTTTCCACGCGTTCCTTTTCTCCGCGAACGGAGGAGTCGATTTTTCGTTTTGCTTCGTCCAGGATACCGATCACTATTTCTCATTTTTCCGCTGTTTTATGATGAAAACGCACAACATAAATCATAATCTCCATTTAATATCCGGCATTTTCCATTTGAATATATATATATATATATATATATAGTGGATATTTTCCGATATGAAATGGCCTCTCTCTTATAATATTGATTTATGATATATAAAGTGAATGCAGTTTTCAACATTGCAATTAACGCGAGTCGTTGATATTATTAATTCCATTTGTTTGCGATATGAACAACGAAAATAGCTTCGCAGCAAAATTTCTCGCGACTTAAGTCGTCGGAATCGAGTTTCTTTTTCGCTCAAGTTCCTCACTTTACGGCAAAAGTCGCGCTTGACACGCGTATTTAAGATTGCGTTCTTTCCTTACATGGATGCGATCAGCGCGAGTATATGGTACTGGAGAATTTAACTGGCGAGAATCGACTGGCCTTAACTCGGGAGAGTCACTTGGCGACGCAGGAATCTCCGTTGTTTATAGAGCTATTTTTTTTTTTTTTTTGCTGCTAACTTCGTATCACAATTGCAAATCGATGAATTAATAATATCAATTGTTTGTATTCGCGATGCGAATCATGCAATCATTAATTTAACTCTTAATGAAGTGAAGCGTAATTTACGTGGAATATTATGAAAGAAGAGCTTGGAAATTGTGAACGAGGATTTTATTTTATGAACTGCACATTGTATTGATGTGTACGCTTGAATATAAACGAATTTAATGAATGATATTGAAATTGCGTAAGAACCGCGTGTTATTGATCGGCCGGCGAAGAAATGCCTGGCTTGTTTCATTTAACACGTACATCCGAACGGAACTCCGCGACATGTATCTATCAATTCATGTGTATATTCATGCAATTCTTCTCTCTTACAAGGGAAATTCACGTCAACTTGAGTCTATTCTTATCCTCTCTTTTCACGTGGAACGAACGACCACAACTCTCTTCTCTTGCCGTGTTGCTCTCTCAGCCGATTGATCAGCTGATAGAACGCGCGCTCTCTCTTGTTGATGCTCCTTTCAGAAACTTCTATCTACAGTACCGTCGTTGCCCATTCTTGAAAATTTCGTTTGAGTTTCCGATAATAAAAAAAAAAAAAAAAAAAAGAAAAACAGTTGCTGCTCTCTGAAGTATGAAAAGCGCAATTCTGATTTTTGTGCGAGAAAATAGATTTCGGTAAAATTGACTATTTTTTTTGTTATTATCTTTCAATTTAAAGTTTATGAACGCAGTCCAACGATAATTTATTACAACGTAATTATCAATATCACATATATTGATAATCGTCAGTTGATTCGATCAGCTGACGAAGTGGAAGCTCTTCGTCGTTATGTGGGAGGATGCTAAAGATAAGGAAGAACATCCCGCCCTTTGCATATCTCCGGTGACGTGTGCGTCATTAAAACACAATATCTTGGAGCAGCCAACGTATACTTTCGCAGAGGATACGAATCTTGCGAATAAAATATTTTTTTGATCATAAAAGATTTTCTACAAATATCTTATAATTTGAGAAGAAGAGTATTTTCTACAACGCGCGTTAAACAAATTCGTGTTTCCGTTGTGAAATGTAGAACGCGCTTTTTGGCAATACGTCATACGGACCGATCAGCTGACCAGTCCGGAGAGTCTCCGTCTGTCATCTCGGCCGCGAGCGGCGGAACACTCGGTCGAAGGGGAACGACAGAAGCGCATGTGTTTGTCACTGTCCGAGCGGCGCATGCGTTTTCCCCTCGGTCGGGAAAGAGTTGGCAGAGAGGGGTAGGCGAACGCTAGACATTCAAGGGTGGTTTGTGCTCGCGCGTTTCCACCGGGGGGTGGCGGCACCACCGTGTATTGATTCTGTCTTCGCATCCCTCGGCTATACGGTCTCTCCTTCGACGAGGGTGGCTCGTTTCGAGGGTGTAAAGGGGTGAAGGCAGTCGTCGCACGGTCGTCGTCGACGTCGACGACGGCCAGAGCAGAGCAACGCTTCGCGTTTCTTTGTTCCTCTTCCGACGTTCCGACAGTGAACAAACGATGAAACGTTCGGTCGACCGCGACACGTATGCGAACGAGGAAGATCCGAAACAACCGGTTACATCGGTTTTTGGCCTTGGCAAGTCTCCGAACACCCTCGAGGGAGGAAGTGAACGCAGTCGGGAACGGTTCGTCGCGGAACACCTGGCGTGATATTGGAACTCCCACCGGTGTAACCTATCCTATCCGGAGGTTCTATAGACGCGATAAGGTCTCGCCTTTTGACAACGTGGCTAATTGATCGCGTCTCGGCTAAATTGACAGCGAACTATTGTCAGTAATGGATCGATGTTGAGAGCGCGGCGAACGATGCTGGTGTGAGAGAGGACGGTGCCGCTGGCGTTTGTCGTCACTATCGTTTGAGGTCACCGAGGTAGCGATCGGTTTGATCTTCATCTCGAGGAACTTGAACGTTCGTACGTGTGGCACGCCTTTTTTTTTGTGTGTCACGCGAAATATCCTCGTCATCGACAGACCACAATCTGCATATCGAAAATTTTTTTTAAATAAAATATACGAGAGAGAGAGACGTTCTACTTTTCCGTATTATGGAATTTTATAATTCTTCGGAAGAGAGAAAGAGCTCCTAGACTTGCAAAGGGAAATGCGAACCGGCTACCTGGTATTCCACTTGAGAGTTGAGAGACTACACAAAGCGTCGTCTTCGAGGAATCGATTTGCAGTTTAATCGTCAGTACAAACAGTGCCTAAGGAAATACATCGGGAGCATGAGATATATTCGCGATATCGCGCTTTATAAAAAAAGATTTGTCGTCGATCGAAAAGCGTGTGATTGTCGCACACGTCGGAGCTTCAATAAAGCTCAATGAAATCAACAACACTAGAGAGATAAAGGCAATTGTCGAATTAAGTTTTGTTTACTTGTTCGACAAAAAAAAAAGCCGAAGCGTTCGCAACAGACGGCGCAAGCATTTGTTGGCTCATCGCTTCGAGAAGTTGTTTTTGCACGACACCACGTATATCCCGCTAAAATGACCCAGCACAGTGACACGCTCCGTGAACTGACTCATCGGTCGACCTTTCAAAACGACCGACCACGGCGGTGTCCGATCGCGAAAAACTCATGATCGACTTTTATCGATCGAATGACCTCCCGAGAATAAATTAAAAAAGAAAAAGAAATCGAAGCAAAAACTAGCTAGTTGCCTATCTCGCGATCGTTTGTGTCAACGCGTGAAATAAAAAAAAAAAAAAAAAAAAAAAAAAAAAAAAAAAAAAAAAAAAAAAGTGATCGAGTGATCTGTATTCCGTTGATGTTGAACTTTTTTTTTTCCGCTTGTATTCTAGTGATTCTCGCGTTGTGTCGCCGCGTTCGAATCGCGCGCACGCGAGCGCAAAAAAGCAATCCATCGTCGGATCCGTCGTCGATCCGTTGTTATCGATCGTTCTGCTAAAGAAGAGAATTCAAACTGGCGGCCTCCAAGGTTGCGGCTGCCAGCAACTCGCGCAAGATGGTCACGCGTGGCCTTCTGCGGGTAAATGTTGAGAATTTTGTTCTTGAAGCTCCATAATTTATGTTTCATCTTGTTCAATTCTATCATCTGGATCTTCTTTCACGTGTGCGAAGCGGCAGTTGAATTTTTTTTTAATCACAAAGTGGACCATCTTTTACTTGAAATTCTTCAAACTTTTTTTTCAATTCAAACGCACGAAGTTCTATGCGTGTATTTAGAGCGTAATATATATTTTCTCACGTGCTCTATCTATAAATATAATTGTATCAGTTTTGTTCTTCTTTTTCTTCTTGTCAGACATAGCAGACATGAAAGATATAGTGCGCGCGCTATCAACGTGGCAATTAATGCGAAAGAATGGTAGAAAAGTAATGCGAACATGTTCCATTCAAAACAATCTAGTCTATCTAGCGCTTAAACGAGGTTTCATTAATTCCGTTGGCCGGTGGTCCACACCGCGGGCTGGGAGTGTCAAGTGTGATTCGCGTAAATAAACGCGATATTGCGTGAGAAAGAATCGCGATTTTTCGCGTATAACGCGATGTGATATTCTCGAGGAGAATACGCACAGTGAGTGATATTTTTTTTTTTTTTTTTTTTTTTTTC
This sequence comes from Pseudomyrmex flavicornis, assembly GCA_014825475.1. Lineage (NCBI taxonomy): Eukaryota > Metazoa > Arthropoda > Insecta > Hymenoptera > Formicidae > Pseudomyrmex > Pseudomyrmex flavicornis. The sequence goes on from QVNW01004052.1 coordinate 16,403, forward strand.
TACACATTCCGCGACTTTAAATGCCACACGCTCGGAGATGCGACTCGAGTTTCTGAAATAGTCGGCTATTTATGACGGAATTTCGCGCAACTATCTCTCGCTTTCTCGAAACAAATTAGCGCACACGTATGATGTATATATTCCATTTTCAAGCTATTAATATCGAGTAAATTTTTAATTTTGCTAAACACTTTCGTTTACTTCGTAATTTAAGGTCATAGGTTATAAGAAGAAAATGAACTCTCTGCATCCTGTGGTTATATGAGAGCAACATTTCGCAAGACTGTCTTATGTACATGCGACGATGTATTTTTAGCGCGAGATTACACGCAATTTACTGACATATGTTCTTTTTATTTGTTTGCAGACGGGAGATGGCGTAGTAGGAGGGGTAGTAGGAGGAGGTCGGCTCTCTTCGAGGAGTCGGACCTCCGAGGAACCTCACATTGGCAAGTACAAATTACTGAAAACTATCGGCAAAGGTAATTTCGCCAAGGTGAAACTTGCTAAGCATGTGCCTACGGGGAAAGAGGTAGCCATCAAGATCATCGACAAGACTCAATTAAATCCCGGTAGTCTTCAAAAGGTAAAATATGTATATTTTTATTATATTATATTTTTCATTTCCCTATTGTTCAAAATCATTGTTTCTGATTTAATTATTTGTTTTGTAACAATTATTTTATACAATTGTTTTTTATAAAGTCACATTATTCAAATTCTGACGACCAATATCGCGATTTACTCGCCATTTACTGTGTTAACATTTCTCTAAGAAGAACTGTCAGTTGAGTCACATTGTATCGTCATAATTAATTTGACAGAAAAAAAAAACATTTGAAATTACACACGAGTTTCATAAATTACACATAAAACATATGATTCACACATCGATGTCACTTCACAGTTGTTCCGAGAAGTAAGGATAATGAAGATGCTCGATCATCCGAACATAGTGAAGTTATTCCAAGTAATCGAGACTGAAAAGACACTGTACCTGGTAATGGAGTACGCCAGCGGTGGCGAAGTCTTCGACTACTTGGTACTACACGGAAGGATGAAGGAGAAGGAGGCGAGGGCGAAGTTCAGGCAGATCGTTTCTGCTGTGCAATACTGCCATCAAAAGAAGATAATTCACAGGGACTTGAAAGCTGAGAACTTGTTGCTCGATAGTGAAATGAATATCAAGATCGCCGATTTCGGTTTTAGCAATGAATTCACACCTGGTAACAAGTTAGACACATTTTGCGGCTCGCCGCCGTACGCCGCGCCGGAACTCTTTCAAGGTATTTTTCGCGTCGAAGTGACCATGCGAAGGTCAAATTTATTCAAGCATTATAAATTCAATTCGCGCTCGGGTTTTCTTTTTGTTTCACAGGGAAAAAGTACGACGGTCCTGAAGTGGATGTGTGGTCGTTGGGCGTAATCTTGTATACACTGGTGTCCGGCTCACTGCCTTTCGATGGTTCGACGTTAAGGGAATTGAGGGAAAGAGTATTAAGAGGGAAATATAGAATCCCGTTTTATATGTCTACCGACTGTGAAAATCTTCTCAAGAAATTCTTGGTGCTCAACCCGACGAAGAGAGCCTCATTAGAGGTATGCTCGCAAATCCGATTCCAGTGTAAACTGTATTTTTTTTTTTTTATTTATATTTTATTTTATCTTACGTAATATTTTGATCACATTGTATCTTATAAATATATTTAAAAACATAATCCTATAAGTCAGCGCAAGTCATATTCAAGATACAATTTAACGATCTTTGTTATCGCAGAGCATAATGAAAGACAAGTGGATGAACGTGGGATATGAGGATGATGAATTAAAACCGTACTTAGAACCTGAACCGGATTACAGAGACCACAAGAGGATAGGTGAGTCTGCCAGTATGTACATAACACTTACTACCTACCGTTTTTATGTTCGATATTTCGCTCATGAACATTCCACGTTTACATAAAATTTATAAATTAATTAATAAAGATATTGATATGTTTTTGTCTCTTTTTCACAATATTAATCATAGATGTTATATTAATGGAATGTACTTGATGCAATTTTCAAAAGAGAATGTTCATGATCGAGTTTTCTTTATTAATTGCAATATATGTAAATTACCATAATTAATACATTTATATTACTAAAATATATCAGACAACAATCTCTTGCTTAATTATTTAGTAATAATACGCTGACAGCTTTCTATTCAAAAGCTGTCTTTTAAATATATATGATTTGATACACATTAGTCGTGCACATTAAATCGCGTGTCAAGTAAGAGAGGTTTGTGCGTGCTCATTTTATGCACAGCGTGAAAGCACCATGGCCTGTTTTTCTCGAGTCTTTTGTCCGGTCTGATATATTTGTGTTTATATGTGTATGTCTGTGATTTGCTTTATTTAGTTATCCGCATGAGAATATTTTACAATCAGAAAATAAACTTTTATTAACCACAGTATTAATATATTTAAAGCAAACTAATTTTTAAGAAGCATCAAAGTATAAGGACTCACGTAAGGACGATAAAAAAATCCCAGTAGCTTTTAAGAACATTTAATGCATTTCGAAATATTAAACACTTCTAAGAAAATTTTATTGTATCTGATTCTTTTTTTCTGCATTCTTTTAACTGTTACGATATTGTAAGTGGTATTAGAAAGTAATTTTAGTTCTTGGTGAATATGACTATGCCGTCACGCATTTCCATTTCAGAGGCTCTGGTCAGTTTGGGATACACTCGAAGTGAGATAGAAGATTCCTTAGGACAAGCAAAATATGATGACGTATTTGCCACGTATTTGCTCTTGGGCAGGAAAACGACGGATGTGAGTATTGCGCAATACTCAAAGAGCGATATTGATGATTATACCGCAAGCATTTAAATCTTTTTTTATACGCGCAAATTTTCTTTTTCGTCAACAGCCTGAAAGTGACGGTTCACGGTCAGGTAGTTCACTGTCGCTGCGTAACATTCCACCTCAAGTCAGCTCAGGTGGCGGGGGAGGAAGCAGCGGAGGGACAGGCGGCGCGGTACAGAGTCCATCACACAGAGGTGTTCACAGAAGTATTTCTGCTAGCAATCCAAAACCTAGTAGACGGGCCTCATCTGGTGGTGAAACTCTTCGTAAGTGTTCCTTCCGTAGTGTAACCTAACCGTATTTTTTAATGCGATATGGTAGTTTAAACTCCACTGTCAGACAAGCGTATGGATAAGGACGTTTGACAAACTCGGGTAAGACAAAAAATATCTTCGTTTTTTTTGTGGGACATCGTACAATATTTGTATACATTTTTGTGATGAGAGAAAGTAATTACAAAAAGCGTGACATAGAATGACATAAATCACACTGTTAAATTTGTTTGTTAATAAAGTGTTTGTGATAAACCAGGAAATTATAACGAGCGAGGAAATGGTAATGAAAATTGAAGTTGTTATCGATATATTGTTAGTAGTCAGGATTGTATCTTTTGAACTAGGGTAGTTTTGTCACGTACTTATAATTTTCCTTTTCTATTAGGAGGCGCACCTAGTCCAGGTAATGCAACGAATCACAATCACGCGACTGTGGTGACTGGCGCGACTGTAACCGGAAGCGGTGGTAGCAATTTTAAGCGACAAAACACTGTGGACGCAGCCACGATCAAGGAAAATAGCGCTCGTGTTTCTGCTAGCCGGCCCTCCGCACCTAAAAACAGTCAACCACCCGGGCAATTAGATACCAGTGAGTTTACTTTGTTCTTGAACAACAAGTTAGATACCAGTAAGGTATCTTTTGTCAACAGATCGTATATTCAATTATTTGTCTATGTGCTATGTTTTCCTCGTGATGCTTTAGCGAAAAATACTTTTTTGGATGAGGTTGCTTTGGATAAGGTTGCAGTAGCTAGTTTATCAAAATTACAATATATGAGCAATTTGTGATTTATTGTTTTTAATTTTGTTACTGATCAATGTTTATAAGTTACATCTTCTTGTCATTTTTATTGATAATTTCTTTTCATTTTTTATTGTGTTGTCATCAAACAAGTCTGAATCATAACATTTCAATGTCATCATACCTGTTTCTTATAAACAATATATCATATTGTAAGATTATCGCATATTCGTATGTGACATCCCGTTTACAGTCTTTATGATGTGTTGACATGCGCAAAATATAGACAGTCTTTTAACGTTTTACTTTTGTTATAATTTTAAAGTATGTCGCTTTTTGTTTTGTGTTGAACCACATCTAATGAGGCTTGCAGTGACGATGTTCATTCTAGGCGTGGGTACAAGTCCTGGTGGTAAGACAAGGGTAGGCAAGAGCAACACAATGAACGCAGGAGTAGGTGGTGGTCGGCCTCTCACCTCACCTGCTCCTGGTTCTGTTGGTCGACGTAGTACCATCTCCTATGATCAAGCAAAAACGTCATCTTCATCTACCGAAAGAACCAACGAAGTGCCCAGGTACAGTGGTATCCAATTATTTTTATTCGAAATATATACGCGCGTGACTTATTACCTTACTTTACAAAAATATATCGAATATAAATATAAAATCGATAAACAGAATTTACATATATATATATATATTAACAAAATTCTTGATTATATATTTCGTTTTTATATTCCATATATTTCTCAATTCTCGATACGTTTTTAATTTGTGGGATATTGGACGTGTATATACAGTTTTTGGTTTTCCTACACACAAGATCGCAGAATTTGTTATCAACCGTTAGTTTATAAAAACATAAGTTTACAAGTTTTTCAGTAGATAGTCCAGTATCTCATTTTAATTAAACGTGTAACGTTATATACAATAAAAAAAAAAAATTATTGCATCTCGTGTGACGATACTTCTAATGTTTTTCTATTGACTTAACACTCACTTTCACTAACTGTAGCGACTGATTACTTGTGTGTGTTAAATTACACTAAATCATGAGACTCGACAGAACAATGCCGTAATCGAATGAAAAGTAACCAAAGTCTGTCAATTAAAAGCCCCCGGGAAGTTTATTTGTTTGTTGCATCGCTCTAGCATGTTGGCTGCTGCCTGCCAATCGTTCATTGCAACATCACTTTCTTTATAGCTTGACAGATGTATCAAACAGACAATCTAATTTAACGTTTACATGTACATGTACAGACGCTTGCTAAAGTGATATTTAGATCCACAGTCACATTTCACATACGTTACTCTATTTATCTCAAGTGTATATCTAGTCGAGAAAGAGGTGTTCAGACACATTTCATTAACATCATCATATACATTTTGTTTTCATCCTTACGTTCTAGCGTCATATTCTGTTCTCTTGTCGTAAAAATATTTTGCGACATTAGCTGTAGCAGTTAGTACTTTTATTCTCCTTTTTCCATCCTTATTTCCTTTTAACAATATCCCTTCGACGAATTTCTGTTACGAACAATCCTCCTATATCTTTTCGAATTATTTACGAAGTAATAAACGAATATATCTTTAGAAATGCACAATGTGTTTCTAATAAATCGAATATCAATCAAACGAAATCTAATTACATTTGTTAACTGTATTAGCGTAACGAAATATTGTAATATTTAAAATCTCTCATAAAATTATTGTTATTATCTCGCCCCTGTATTTTGCTTCTATATATACAGCTTCGAGAAATTTATTACTTACTTTTTTTGTAACATGCAAAAATCAAAATAAGAGAATAGAATTAAATCGTGAAAGATAGAGCCCGGCAATTTGCTGATTAGTTTTATGCACAGTCTGGGCGAGGGCACTAGACCGACACGGGGTCACACCAAGTCTGCGAGCATCAGTGCAGGTCACCGTTCCTCAAGTGGCGTACCCCCCAGCGACCATTCACTACTGGACCCTCAACCACGCAACGCCCACAACTCCTTACTCGCCACTGCTGACCCTCTTAGGCAGAGGTACAGGTCCCCAAATGCCTAATACAAAAACCAAAACAAACCTGCATTACGTTCCTGCATAGTTTTATTAAATATTTTTCGGATAAAAATTTGTTCTTCTTTTATTTGGTTACTTCTTTCTTGGGCCACTAACTCTCTTAGGGCAACTAGGTCTCTTATATCACTAGTCTTTCATAAAATACTTCGTCACGACAAACGACGAAGAGGAATTCTCAAGAGCGACAGCGCAATTTTTCTCTTCGATTGCTGTATTGAAAAATATCGAAGAAAATTGTCAATACGCGATAGGGTTCTCTAGGATAGTTTCTGGTCATTTTTTTTTTTTTTCACATTGGTTTGTTTATTCTCTTTTCGTTACTTCTCTGTTTATTCTCTTTCTCTTTCTCTCTTTCATTTGCATGTAATTTAATCCGTTCGCTAGATTTCTATTAAACTGCATCAGCTTCAGGCATCTTTCATTTCTATATATGAGTCATTCAGATTTTCCTACCGCATTATTAAATGACATATCTCATTACAAGTCATTTTATATAGTTCACGTTTCATTATTACTTTGCAGGTTTTTAATGATTTTTAATGAATATGTTATATAAATTGCAATATCTTAATTTTATAACTTTATGATATATCGACGGATATATATTGTCACATATAATCTCGCTCATGTATATACACTCAAAAAGTCTTATTCCAAATCGATCATAAGTTTTGTACACAAATAGGCTAGGCTGTAGATAGCGCACCAATCTAATATGAATGCGTATAAATATTATACTCATAAAATGCGATATCTCTCTCTCGAAGTTACTTATCATCATTCATCGTCATTTTCTTCTCATGTCATTCGTCACATTCATTTATTTAAAACGTTACCTACTAAATAAATAACATTTTCACAATAACAGTTTTTAATGCATGCGCATTCAGAAAATATAGTAGCCGTTCTCAATACAATAACTCATTTCTTTAAATATCTTTGATTAACATGAACTAATTTCTCTTATAACAAAAAAGATACTCGCTTTATTACTAATTCTATTCGCTAAGCTTATTTTGTGAGACATTGCTTGAGCGTGTAAAACTTTTACAATAGAGAAATACCTATGTATATAGCATTTAAGCAAAACAATTTTTTTTTAACTAGTTTCTTATGCATTTTTTAACATTAGTTTTAACTTAGATAATATTATAATTGTGTACGTACATTTAACATATACTTTTTACTATAATTTATGTACAAGTAAGATCGCTGACAATTTATATTCTACTTATTTATCGTGTGGTTTAACAACACAGAAATTGTTATTTGTTATCAGTTTGGGTGTGTGCACAAGTAACAGACTGGCCACAACCACTACGCCAGCATTTCCACGGAATGTTCCGAGTCGCAGTACGTTCCATTCTGGCCAAAATAGAGCACAGCGAAATCACACTCAGGTGAGTGCTTTCAAAAAGGTAATTTGAAAAATAAAAGAATTTATATCTTTTGAGATATGTCTTCACATGTAACAAAATTTTAATTTAACTTCTCTTTAGGGTCACACGCAAACGCAGGACACAAATGCAATTAGCCCACTAGCAAGGCCGTCCTTTTTCTCGAAATTATCCTCGAAGTTCTCCAAACGGTAAGTTCCCATAATGAATTATATAATTTATATATACATATATATATATGTAGTAATTATCAATATTTGACAGCATGTTAATAACGCGTACGACTCTATATATATAATTTTATATATATATATATACACATTGACACACAAATATATATACATATATACATATTAAGTGTGTAAATTAATTCGGTGCCTTTACATTTAACGGAACGTCTTGTAACTCTGGTTCGAATTAAAATTTTTTTTTTTCGTCCTATGATGATTTGAAAGTATCTTGAGCTTTAAGAAGTACTATAATAGCATAATTACGAAACAGCAGTGAACACGATGGCGATCGAAAAACAGAACTACATTCTTTTTTCATTTGAATAAAAAAAAATTGCTGAAGCTACGGAAATGATTTGTTCCTTTCCGTAAAGATGCTGTGACGTATAAAACGCAAAAAAATGATACCAGAAGTTTTGGAATGGAGATTGATGTGATCTTTCGGATCGAGATCGTCCAGACTAACCAAAAAGTTTGAAGGCGAAGAACTCGAGCAACTGTTAAATGAAAAAAACTCCGCTCAAACTCAAAGAACTTATATTACAACTGGGAGTTACCCACCGATGCATATATCCATCGTCTACATCGAAAAAAAAAAGAGTAGATAGATCCCATAATTTCGGTTCAAAACAAAGAGCAACGATTCGATACGATGTCTTTGCTGACCCAGTTTAAAAAAAAGAATTTTTTATACAAAATCATTACGAGTGGTGAAAAATGGATATTGTGTGACAATCCTAACGCAAAAAATCATAGATAGGGTAGATTCCGGCCAACCGTCGACATCAACGTCGAAGTCCAATGGTCACGCAAGAGAAATTTTGCTTTGCATCTGGTGAGATGTGAAGATTGTGGTCTATTATGAATTGCTGAATCTTAGCCACACTATTAATGCAGACTACTATCTACGGCAACTTATCTATTTAAGCGATGCTGTGAAGCAAAAGAGATCTTATACTGACTTGCCTAAGTCCAACGGAACTATGCAAATGATTTTGCAGGACGACCAACGCTCGACCACATACCGCAAAAGGGACGAGAGATCTCATACATTGGGCTGGGAAATACTCCCTCATGCGGCTTATTCGCCAGCCTCGTCGGATTACCATCTATTTTGTATTATTTAACATCATCTGACGGACGCATTTTAAAATAACGTTGACGAGATCCGAAAAAGCATTGGTAACTTTATCGAGTCAAAACTGCCAAGTTTTTTCCGCGAGAGCATTTATCAGTTGTCTAATATAGATGAAGTAAAGTTATAGAAAATAGTGAAAATTATTTTGAACATTAAACTTGTACTTTTTGTAGTAAATAAACTTTGAATTTCATGAAAAAAGGCACCGAATTAATTTGCACATCTAATATATACATATATATATATGTATGTATGTATATATTATCGTCCATTTTTACAAATAAATTTTTTTCGTATATTTTTCTATTTCAAGTATTTTATCATTTAAGTCTTTGTGTAATAAGATGTACACACACACATACATAATTGAATCGGATTATGTATTTAAATCATTTTCTCCAATTGACAACTAATTATTCAATAAAATTCTTTTAAAAACGCACATATACATAAGAGCAAAGCCTTATAGTAAGACGGGATATTAATTTAGATGATAAATATATGTTAAAAACGTATCAAAGTCTTTAAGAAAGTTAGCGATTTAATTTTTGAACACGTATTAATTATTGCATGTACACTTTAATTAACGTTTATTATAATAATGTAAAGTGTTCACGTTAAGGAAAATCCATAAAAATTGGAATTCTTGTACTTTGAATAATTATTGTTTCTATACTTTATATTTATATTTCTCTTTTATTGTTTTCACTTTTTGTTTTGTTTTTAAATATATTATTTATTATTAAAGATATTCATCACACTCGATAATATTGTGTAGTAAATATATATAATAATTTTTAAGCTATGTTGTCACGTTTATTCAATCTTAGAAATCCAAAAGACTGAGTGCTAGCACAAAATCGTAGCTTTGCAGTGGACCCTCAGTGCATGCTTAGCATTGTAAACATTATTAAGTGTGTTGAGATTTTTTAATATACTTAAATATATCTCACGTATATATTACATACTGACAATTTGATAAAGTGTACCTATTGTTTGCATGCAAATGATGTTTCTTGTTTTTTTTTTTTTTTTTTAAGGATGCACAATGACTATGTAATTCTGAAAATTTTTGTACATTGATATAATTTTTTACATAATGTAAGAACGTTACATGATATGATTAGTTTACAAATCCGATGAGCCAGCAGCGACCATTATCAGTGAAAGCCGCAGAATATGTAGCTTATGCATTTTGTTACGTAGCTTTATTTATACTTACTTATATACCATTTTTCATCCTCAAGCGTATCGCGTACTTCACCTATATGTATTGTTTTTTTTTTCTTGGTTTGTCCCATGAAAATTTGCTTGACGAACTGTGTCCTTTAGCTAAATTTGGAGTAGAAATATAATGGATCTCGTCGTTGTTCTATATAGGAGTTTAGTCGTTCTCTACATATGCGTAAAGAAAAGCACACATCACCTTCTCGTACAGAGGATTCGATCTGTTGTTATCTTGCGTCGTGAATTATAATCGTTTGTAAGATTCGCGCTTAAGACGAATTATCTCGCGATTGATTGGTGGAAGTAACACACGTACACACACTGCTCGGCTGTGAATTCAGGCCACCTCGCATACTCATTGTGCATCCCTTTTTCTCACTCGATTGTAGCGAGGCATATATATCTTTGATTTGATATTATTTATACATATATATATGGGACTCTTAAGTTTTAATCATATCGCACATTTAAATGCAAAACGGCAGCGCATATAACACACACATATATTATAAACAAAAAACAAAACAAATACTTGGTGCTGAGGATGGAAGACTGCAGAATAACGAGAGTATACGATATAGTTGTAGACGAACTATTGTATACAATCTTTCTTTGTCCGTTTCACTTTCATGATATGGTCACTGTACTCATCATCTCAACGTAGTTCGAAATGATTTTATACAAGAAAGTTTACAAATTTTGACGGCATCCATAGCCATTGGTGCATCAGAACAATTTCTTTGAAGTTCTCTCTTATTTAATAATGTATTCATATCGGTATATATACATATATAAATATTATATGCTGCAGGCCATGAATCGTATAAGCTTCTTCGCTTCATCTCTCGAGATCCGACAAGCGAAAGGCCATAGAGACACGGGTTTTAACACACGACCGATGTGCTGACAGTGTCATGAGCAAAATGCAGCATGCCCGCGAGAATCGCGCACCTAATGTTAAAAGTTAGGCAAAGAGGCAAAAAGTCTGTGTTGTCAGTCGACCGCTCAATGGATATTGTGATGCATCTAGGAAAATGAATGAAAAAGTTGAAAAACTTCTTGGCTCCGTTATTCTGTGGTACCCAAGATTGAGTGTAACTTACTTTTTTTAGGAACTTTTACACGTTAGATATATACATAGTACTATATATACATATATATATATACATATATGATATATCGCGCATCATCTTCAAGCATACATATATATGTACATATGTATCGAGATATATATTTATATATGTATATATCGTAAGAGATATATTGCGTCCGAATATACATATATGTATGTGTATATATATGTATATTTGAATATATTAATTAATAAAAAAAAAAAACCAGTATAAACGTCTTCCTGAAAACACAAACCAGGAAATCGCCTTACGCACTTATATATAGATGTAGCAACCGAAATCTGTGCCTTTCCTAAATCAGCCTGCCCGTAAAACCGTATGTTATATTATACTTTACGTCGTTTATCCAAAGAGAAAAAATCTGATATTTTCTTCGTATTTTTGTACCTGTGTCTTTCATACCACCTGAGGTTTTTAGCTTCGACTTATTTTGCTTTCGTTATAAACAATAATCTTTTATAAAGTATAAAATTAAAAAGCGCGGAAACCGTTTTTACGGAACAGAGCGGTGACGGATGCCTTCCGAGACGTAAAGTATATTTGTATATTTAGCCACTAAAATATTCGACGGTATAAGTGTCTTTGGAACATTTATTATATATATTTTTGAGCATCGAACATAATATTTTCATATATTTAGCGGCGGATAGCGACAGGCATAGATTATTTTCCTGTATTAAAGTTAGTGCGACTTAGCAATCCCGCAAATGTGATGAAATGACTTTCACTTGTAAATCAACAATGACATACAGAGAAATAGTGCACAGGAGTCTCTTACAACTTCTTGATATTACATTTGAGACATATATTCTTTTCTTTTCTTTTTTTTTT
>QVNW01004053.1:0-10891 GCA_014825475.1 Pseudomyrmex flavicornis
ATAAATTTCTTTGTAAATTAATTACTTGTAAATAATATCTCATAGTATTTAGTAAGATTTATTTGTTGCAAAATGAATTAAATTGAATTTGAATGTAATATCAATTTTCATATACGCCAAAGTAACAATTTATAATGATGTTTTTTTTAATAAAGATTTCCTTTTTATCAATATCTTCGAAAATTTTAGAACAAGTTGTGTTATTACTGTTGCCGACTGAACGGTATTTAAATATTATCAAACATAACAAAAGAAAAATTATATATTGATGGAAAATGTTTGTCAGTATTTTTATATTTATTCCTAATTTTATTATATCTGTTTAGTAGGAAATTTAAAATAAGATATGTACAAGAGATCTAGATTTTTAGAAATATATTTATATAAGTACAAAATATGTAGAAAAATACATTATATAAGCTTTTTATGTGTTAGTTTTTGACATATCTTTGTTATTATATTTTTGTATATAATTAGAATTATACAAAAACATTTGTAATGTACGAGTAATATTACATATGTTACTTAAAGATTATGTATATACTTCAGTTTTTAATATTTTGTTAGTAAATATGTTTATAACTATATTATATTATGTACTTGATCTTATCGACTTTTAATGTCATTAATTATCGCATTTTTCTCTCATGATCATTGTATACACACTATACATACACACTTCTACATAATCTAAGTAAATGCATACATATTCTACTTCATATATTTTATCAAAGGCACACTCTCTCTTTCTCTTACTCACTCACTCACTCTCTCTCTCTTTTCTTTTTCTCTCTTTCTTCTTTTATGTTATATACTTTGTTGTTTCTGGACATATATTTAAATAATATTTATAAAGTATTTGTAAGAAATTCGTTCAAGTAATATTGCAGACATGGTTAGTTTACATAAAACGAAGATCTGTGTTATTTAAATTTATGTACCTACATTATGCTTGCATTAGTAAAGCTAACTAAAAAGCAAAAAATTATGGAAGTGTAATTATTTATTACTATACATAGTGATACATCTGCTGTATTATACTTTTAAGAATTATTTCTGAAAGTAATCAACAAAAATCGTTTCAAAACAAAAATAAAATCTAATCTCGGCAAAATATGAATTGATGGCTGGAAGAACGTGGGATATGTCGTATTTTGACCAAATGTAACGTACCACGTTTTTCCAGCTATCCATTTATATGAAGTATATACTGTAAAACTTGCAACTGAAACGTCTATCTAATGCAAGCAATTAATCGTTTTGTCTTTTGAATTAAATATGATCACAGCGATTTATAAATATCTGTTCATTCAAATAACTGCCAATATAACTTCTTATTTTCCACAACCTGTGCGTATATATAAAACAATGTTTACAAAGCAGACACATGTAATATGGTAAGTTGAAAATTAAGTTTTGGAAGACAGTTTGAAAATACGAGAATTTGTTCGAAATCGAAAAGATCATAGAGTTTTATACATTGAAAACTTTTTTGCAATATTTAATCGCAACAATTTACGACTCGCCTAATCAACATGATTTTGTTCCTGTAAAAAATGCTTCATTGCACAGAAAATAGAAGACTTATTCATTTCGTTGCAACTACTTGCTCTTAACATTACAATTAAAAATAACAAAGATAAGCACTACAGGTTTACACAATATCTAAGTGTTAAAACTCAATTCCTATAAAAATAAATACATAGTATTTTTATAAACTATATATAAATCTAAAGAAAAATCGAAATTCAATTATATCATAACAGAGATATTTGTTATTTGTCTTTAAGATAAAAACATGTTTACTTTTTGTCTCAAATTATACCAAGATGAGCATATATATATGTAACATACATTTAAATAAGTTTCGTTTTATATTTGGCACCTCTCTATACATATAAGATTTAAAGAAATCAAGCAGAAGTATTCAACAAGCAATAATTATAAATAATTAAGCTCAAATCAATTTGTTTTTTGTGTATGTATCAAAAGAGAATGAAATTTCAGTTCCAAACAACAGTTTTATATTATATGAAAGACTTAGATTAAATACGAATGACTATTTTTATAGTCAATAATATCCTTATTATATGCATAATATCTTCAAAATTATCAAATCTCCTCTTATATAAAGTAAATGCATCATCGAAGTTCATTATATAACATTATCATTGTAATCATTATCTACATAGGCATACTTTTATTATCTCATATGCATATTCTAGTTTTCATTTTTTGAACATAGTAAATAAAATTTTTTATTATATAATAAAGCAAAAGCATCTTTCTGCTGTTCACACAAGCAAGAAAAATGTATTTCCTTTCATATTTTTTCTCTTGGATTAATTGTTGCATAAGTAAATCGACTGATTCTATTAGCGCATTGTTTTATATTAATAAAAAATATATTTCAAATATGATCAACATTGAACTTTACATATGTTTTGTTGTATACAAATTTTATTATTATTTAAGTTTAGATTTCCACACACTCTATCTATTCATATCTTTTGCAGTAATGTTATCTTTCTCAACCTGAAAAGTATCATTCTTCAAATTATCATTAGACACAAGTAAAATTGTATTTTGCTTGTCAAATTGCTTTATATTAATTGCTCGTACATCCTCGCTACTTAGAACTCGAATTTTTCGACAATTATCCTCCGTCATTTGCAACTGATTCTGTTTGTCACGACACCACATGATCTGACGAAGAGGTATATTTATATATTTACTTTGCGCCATTACTTTATTTAACGGTTCAGTACAAACATATAAATACTGACTATTTTGTGATTGATCGATTTTCGGTTGATTTGTTTCGGTAGGATTTGCTGAAAGAATATTTAAATCACTCATGACGGATTCACTTACGTGATCTCTTTCTTCCAATATGACATCATGATTGAGCGGAATATTTTCTACAGCTTTATCGAATGTTTGCAAAATATTGACATTTGCACTTGTAACTTCAGTACAAACAGCAACATTATCTTCCGTATATTTCCCAATGACTTCTTCATCGTGTATTTGATTATTCTTATCAGAACTTACAGATTCTGCTTGCTTTGTTTTTAAATGCACATATGTTATGGATTTATCCTGGTTGTCACCGTCATACATTAGTTTATGATAGTCGTGGTTTGAGTTTTGTAATATATGTATACTATTATCTTCTTGATCTCCCGTTCTTAAAATCTCGTTATTGCGATTTATTTGCGGATGCTCATAATTTTCAACTCTAGAAACACTATCTTCGTTCTGATAGTCTTCATTATGGTGATAAACAGGATCTGTATTATTGGTTACTTCTACGTTATCGTAAATAGGACTGTTTAATTGTATCAGGCCATCTTCTTGTACATCGTTAATACATTCCATATTGCTATCGTCTCTATCTGGATTTCTACAATCTATAGTTATTTCAGTCTCTATGCCATCAGTCTTATCCAAGTGAGATTCCGTGCAAATCTCGAAACAATCATTAACAAATTGTGTCACCTCTTCCGTTTTCCAAATTCTGTTGACATCGTCAACGTTTTCTTTCAAAACATATTCTGTTGTAGTATTTGCGTTCATTGTTCTTTGTTCATCGTCATGCTGATTTACAAAATCTACAATTACATTGGACACACTTTTGTTGACATTTTTTGTCACCTCCGGAGTACTGTCCTTCTTTTTTCGATTTGTACGCACTTTTTGAAAGTCTTCCTCAGAAAGATGCAAAACTTCGCCTACTGTTGTGAGAATTTTTCCATGTCGCGTTTTCAAATGGCGTTTGTAAGTATTTCTTGTCTTGAACCTAAGATAAAAACGGCAGTATTAGTAGTACATTAAACGATTACATCGATCAATTAAATGGTACGTAAGAAAGTATCCTTACCGTTGTCCACAGTCATCGCATCCAAACGGCGCCTCTCCGGTGTGCCTGCGCTGATGTTCCCTGAAGTGGGACGGATGCCTAAACTTCTTTCCGCAGTCCGTGCACGTGAAACGCGTTTGATTTTCATGGATCAACATGTGATACTTGAGACTATGTCTCCTCGTGAAAACTGCTTTACATATTCGACACTCGTAAGGCTTTATTCCGGCGTGACTTCGATAATGAGAGACCAAAGTCGTAGGCGCTGTAAAACTACGGGGTGGATCGCAAATGCGACATTGAAGATTACTTCCTGTCGGATTACCTTTCTTCTTAATACGCTCGATGTATGCTAGTGCCATTTCCCTTTCTTCTTTGCTCGTACCAATGAATTTCGCTTTACCTTTCGGTTTAGTTGTAGATTCCGCGTGTCTAGTTCGAGTGTCATCTGTGTGATAAATTATTTACATATAATATTCAAAGAATCAATATGTGTAAATTTTATGCATTAAAATATTAATATATTTGTTAGTGAAGGATTATACCTGATGCTAAGCAAGCAGAATCAGAACTTTGATTCCAGTTAGTGTTTTCAGTTAATTTCTGATTGACATGAGAATATTCTTTCATGTGCACACTATCACTGCCAATAACCATCAAAACAATCTATGGATTAAAAATATAACAATTTAATAAGCTCGTGAGATGATGAAACACAGAATATTTGGGCAGATGCGAGCAAAAACACAAAATGTGCGTGATTCTTTATTTAATACCAAAAAATTACAAACATTTCGATTCCTTTGTTTGAATTTTCAGTACATGTTATATATTTTTGTTTATACACCGATGAAAGAATCATGCATACAAACATCTTGTTTTTTTTGCTCACATCTGCCCAAACATTCTGATGACAATATATATACATATATAGATATAAATATATTTATGGTTTGTTATAAATTACTTGTTACTCACATTGTCTTCTTTTGCAATATTATCAGAAACTTCGTTAAAGGATATTTCTTTCTTAATAGGCATTTTATCATCTAATCTTTCAGAATAACTGTGATCACGAAGAACTTTGAGATCCATTTGTTCCGAGCTCTTTAATCCAAAATTTTGTGTTTCTTTATTTTCTGATTTCTGAAAATACTTCTGTTTCTCGTTTCCTTTAATATTAGAATCATTTAGGAGTATGTTACGTAGATAATTTGTAGACTTTTCCAGTATTATATCTTTGTTCTCTTTATTTAATGTTTCTTGAGGCTTTTTTATCTGCTGCAATCGACCTTTTTTATTTTGTAGATTAGTCTTCAAAGTCTTATGATTTACACTTTTTACAGTAAATGTGTCATCTGTAATTTAATGTATAATTAATTGAAGTAATTTATATCTTTTCATATATAAATGTTTTAATATATTAGATTATTATCTAACATACTTACAAATTTCCTTGTTTGCTTGTAAAGATTCTAAGTGTTCTATTAAATGATTCTTAATGGATGCTCTTGCCTTTTCCTCACTGGCAAAACTGCTATATTTCTGTTGACAACCAGGCACTAATGCACAAGTATAAGAATATTGTCTCTTGAGCTCATCACTTGTAAAAATAGTAAATTGTTTAACAAGATGAGAAACAGGCATAGATAGGAGCTGAGATACGGTAAAGTTCGATTCTCTTCGCTTTACACTATCTGGTTTGGATTTACATTGCAATGTTAGCAGTGAATTGATGTGCTTGTTTTCTGAGTGCAATGTTTGCGATGCAACTTCTGCCAGGACTTCCAACAATGCTGTTGGACTACTTCTTCCTATATCACCTATAATAATATGTATTTTCAATAATTTAAAATACTAATTCTATAAAATATGTCATTTATATATAATTTTATATATATATATAATCGTTTTTTTATATATGACATTATTCTAATATCTTATTTTACCTTCAAGATTTTATTTCAGAAAAAGTTTGTTTCTGAGGAAAACCTATTTTTATATATTAGTAGAAAAATATGCATCACAAAATAAAGAATTTATTTTTATTCGAATAAGAACACAATATGTCAATGTAAAATCATAAATATATGTTTTCACTAAAGTGTAAAAACACACACACACACACACACACACAAAAACTTATATTTATATATATCTGACACAAACATACAATCAAAAAAACTTTTGAGATAAATTTCTTATACATTATCTCTAAATCATTTTCACAGCTGACATCTGTAGTAAAGTTGCTCCTGCATTAAATAGAAACGCACATTTAACACATAACGCCTCTCTAGATATTGAATAAAAAATCACTCGAGTTTAATAGCAGACGCCATAAGGACGCCCAGCAGACGGTTTTTCAATCTCAATGACTCCATGGATATTGCAAGCGCGCGGTTTTGTTTCCCGAGCGAACCACAGCAAAACGAGGACACAATAATTAAAAACGAAGTGAAATCTCCATGATTACCTCCGTTATACGAGTTTGACGTATGTTGCGGACCAATTTTGGTGGTCATGATGCCATTCGCGTTCACGGCGTCCCTACATTCCTCGGTCCTCACCTCTCTGAACAACAGGTTCCGCGTTTTGTTGTCCGTGTCCTTTCTTCTTGTCAAATGTCGCCAGTGCTGGCAACAACGCGCGTAAACAAACCAGTGACATTTGATGTTGAAAAGTGGCAGAATTTGTTAGTCTAGTTTCATACATGGACATAGGAATATAAGGACGGAGCATATCGTCGCGTGGTTGAAGTCATTGAGGGGAGGGCGACGAGGTAAACTGTGCCTAGTTTTGATTGGCTCTTATATGACGCAAACGCATTGGCAAAGCGAGGAGATTATAGACGCAAAATTATAGAAGAAAAATAAAGTTTTTACATTGGCTGCTTTTCTTTTATAAGACAAAAATCAACACAGATTAACACACTCAAGCACAGTTTGAAGAAGAGTCATAGAGTGTCGATTGAAGTCGATCACAATTATAAATGAAAAGCGACGTGTGGCGATTTGTGTTGGATGTGTCGACTGTATTTTCTATAAGGAAAGCAGCGAATGATGAAAAATCGACTCTGGGAGCGCATATTAAGGCCTATCTACATACGACGAAGACGCATAGGTGTAATAAACCTCGTGGAATTGACTAATCACATTGGTCGATTGGTTCCTTGACCAACGTAATTGATTAATTCCATTAAGTGAGATAAAAAACTTGTATATCTCAATCTATCTTTCCGATTGATTCGGTTAATCGGTTCTGTTCCGTGTTATGTGCGCGCGCGTTACCGCGCACTTCAATACGTTCGAATTCGGGCAATTGTGAGTAAGTTCCACTTGGCGCAACGATCGCGAGCGTACGTCGGGCTTACAATGTTCCTTTGCATTGGTCAATTTCCCACTACGCTCGTAATTGTTGCCAAGTGAAATTTTTTGTCTCTATAACGGACACGAAATACGGAGCGGGACTTCGCTCATTCAAATCAGGTAATTTTCGCAATTTTTGTTGTCTTGCACGTAAATATCTGTGATATGCATGTGCCACAAAGTGTTAGGCGTTTGAAATAATAACTAACCGACTTGCAACAGCAGAAACTCGAGCAGCAGGTGCGATTTTTTATCTATGATTCCGTTATTTCGAAATGCATAATCTAGCATAATCTCATACGATATAGCGATCTATTTAGCATAAAAAACTGTTATATTCTGGAGAGTTTACTGCTGAGGAATATTGACAAAATAGTGTGCGTACTCTGAAACAATGTATCATTAGTGGATATCTAGTAGCAACAAAATCTTAGCAATATGCTTTCGATTATTGCTAGATGAATAATTAAAAACTCCTTGAGCATTAGGATAATAATATCTAATAATAAATAAATTAAATCATTTGAATTTTGTTCTATTTGTATATTAGAACATGCAGTACTTAATATATTTATTAAACTTATGCTAGAAATCTACTTTACATTACATTTTTCCACACTTATATAACTTATTTGTATCTCAGAAAGAATAATTAATTTATCTGAAAGTAAGGTATTAAATTTTAAAACTACCATATTAGATAAATAATTATGTATTGGTGATTTGTACAGAAACAACAAATTGCACAGATGCACAGAAAATAAAGCAGAAGAAGCAAACTGGTGCTAGTAAAATAATACAAGCATCTAATGTAACTAGTGCATAACTTACAAGACATTCTAAGAAATGGATGAATTCAAAACTAAACTTCATAGTGAGAAATGAATAAAAATTAAACTTATAAAAATATTAGTGTAACAATAAATATAAATTTTACTATCAAAGCAATATTGATAGTGAGACCCAAAATGAATAGAATAGAAATTTAAAAGTTTGTTAACATGTTAAAGTATTCTGCAACATAATATTATCACAGTTTTTATGTTAAACATTTATATAATATGGAATGGCCATTAAATATGAAATTTATTCTTTTATGCTTTTTCAAAACATTAGAAACTGAAACCTATGAATTATTTAATAGAATTATACAGTGAGATCCCTATGGAATGATGACACACAATCATACATGCTGAACTTTCATGGACGAGTAACTCAGGCATCTGTAAACAACTTTCAAGTTGTTCAGTGATGGTAAGACAGTGATGAAAATATTTAAATATTTTTATACAACTAAAAAATATTATTTGGTCTCTTTTGATTCACATATTTACAAATTTATTAAATTTAACTGTATACTGATAAAATGTAAACTGATAAAATCTAATTTCAGTGGATTATGTTGCAATGCACTTTGGTCGGATGGCTGAGGATATTTTTACAATGGATTACAGATTTCTTCTTTGTGCAGTCCAAGCATTTGCCATCACTTTGAGTAATTTCGACAGTACGTTAGCCTGTGTGAATAACAACAAGGTCGATTGATTGTGAACAATCAGGTATATCTGCTTGCCCAAATTATATCATTTTAAGTAGTTAGCTTTCTAATGGATAATCAGTAAAGATTATCTGATATCACTGAAATAATACAAGACGATATCAAATTTGTCTTTACAAGAACTCGATTGCGTAGAAACGTGAAGTGAGAATTGATAAGTATGTGTTCACTTTTCTATATTCCGTCATTAAACGAGTATATTTCAGATTTATTTTTTATCATTCAACTTTTATTAGATTTTTTGTAATAATAAAATATATAATATTTAAATTATTATCATACGTTATTGGTATATTACGGAAAAATGCAAACAAAAAGATTATTCAAAAATTAGATGTATGTCTATCAATATAAAAGCGTTAAAAGCCTTTAAGATTTTTGAAAATACTGGTGTGTTATTTTTGAAGTACTGCATATTCTCACAGTTATTTGAAAGTAATTATCAATGTAAAATACTAATTTAATTTACTGATAATAAGAATTTCTTGATCAGCAATTGGAAAGTTGACACATTATATTCATTACATACATTCGACACATTATATGTAGAGGTAAATTTACATATGTCGTACTTGTATGAATAATAATTTATACACAGTGTTTATGAACATACTTATTTGTAGGCTACAAATAAGTATGATTTTTTCACAGTGCCTTTCATATGTTCTAAAGCATTACAATTAATCTTTCTGGTATCAGTAAGAGTAATCAGTGACAACAAACAGTATATAAAACTATTCAAAAAACATAAATATAATTTTTACAAAGAAAACTGTTCTCTTTTGTGTTATTAATATTAAAAAATTAACACAAAGATATAATAAAATCTATTCACATGTTTTCTATAATACAATATATGCCAAAAAAATATATTAATTGAAAGAGTAATGAAAATTACAGTTTGCATCTCTTTTTACACGATATTTTTTTGTTATGATTATATGTATACGTATATTTCTTTAAAAAATTTAGTATAATAATTACCAATGTACTGTTACTATTTTCTACATTCCTAGAGTTAAGAGAGTAGCACATGTATAAAAATCTATATGATCAACTTATTATTGTTTTTTGTCATGTGAAGAGATGGGCAATGTTTGTTAGCAAATTCTGAAAAACGTTAAACACATATGAAAGCTTAAAACTATTAATATATTAAACATATAATAAACACTTTTCGTTGAATGTTTTTTATGAAAATCCATATTTAAATAAGAATTTTTCGTAAGTGACTGTTTTTCTTATTAATATAGAGATTCTGTTTTGCAAAGAATTACATAAAAGTAATTATTACGTGTGTCTTATTTATAATTTGAATATTATATATTTTTATTTATTTCCTATTTTGCAGTATACATAAAGACTCCTTAAAGATTTTAGTAATTTATAAACTAAATTATGTAACACAGACGCAGGATCATATTAAAAGCAATCTCTAAGATGCATCTCATGTTAGTTAAATGATTGCTTAATGACATTAATTATGTGCACTATTTAAGCATTTTTATATTATAGGCACTTAAGTGCAGATTTATAAAAAATTTACAACAACCAAAGTATTTTTACTGAATGTTTCACACAACTTTTTGTAGTCTATATATTAGATAGATTGAACATTAGTTGAATGCAACACATGTTTTAATTATCAGTAAAGTATCGATTACCACAGAATAACTTTTCAATGTAACAATATTTGGCGAGTAAAATAGAATTTCTTTAGTTGCACTAATATTTTACATTGATGTAATAGTGTATAGCGAATTGACCTAATTGTATATTTGTTGTTCTATTTGTTATTTACACTAAAATTTGTGCATTTTGCGCGTTTAATCACAATTATAAATGTGCGTACTTAGGCTGTGTTACGATATTCATCACAGCCAGTACTAAAAATCTATACTTCACGTTACATGTGCTGTAGATTTCCAGTATTGGCAGTGAATATCGGAACGCAGCTATATGTTAACGCCCACATATGTTTCGCGCTTCGCCGCGCACTTCGCTACGTTCGAACTCGGGCAATTGTGAGTAAGTTCCACTTGGCGCAACGATCGCGAGCGTACGTCGGGCTTACAATGTTCCTTTGCATTGGTCAATTTCCCA
>QVNW01004055.1:0-11390 GCA_014825475.1 Pseudomyrmex flavicornis
AAAAAAAAAAAAAAAAACGCCTTGCGCCGTAAAGCCGCATCTTGCATATATACACGTTTCTTTCGGATCTTCTAGGATTTTCGTTAAACGAAAGCTACCGATTATCGATCCCGCCCTTGCATTTAATCTACCCTCCGATTGCCGGACGGATATTCAGATGCGAAAACGATATATCTGTCGTCTGACATTCTTAATTGAAAATCGTCTGCAGACGATTTTAAATCCCGAAAACGAATCAGTCACGTAAATGCGCTTTTTTGTTTATATTCGCAAAAATTTCAGATTATTTTCTATACCTATTTTCAACATACCTCGACTCGCTGCGAAAAATTGATTGAATTTACACAGAAACAAAAGAAAGAATAGCGAGAAGATTAGTTACTACGTGGCGAGCAAGAAAAATTTGCCAAATCTATTAAATGTTTTGTTTTGCCGGCAAAAAATGTTTTGTTGATGAAACCAAAAATTTAGTTAACTCAGCAATTTTTTTTCTTCTGTCCGTGTATATAATAGCAAAATTGGTTTTTCCGTCGTTGCTGTTTTATTAGTTTTTAACTGATTATGCGACGTAACAAACAGAAAATAAGTAATAAAATTTTTCCGAACAAATAATGTTTCGCCGCGTGTGTCACTTATTTTTGAAAAAAATTTTATTTTACCTTCCACGGTGGACACACTCGCAACTGAAGAAGATGAGTAAATTACGCGGGAAAAATCTGAGCTCTACAAAGCCATTAACCCTTTGAAAAGACACGGGTAACAGAGGAAGACGGGTTGTCGGTTTGTCGGATAATAATCCTTTGTGTCGAACTTGTAGAAGTTCAATTTGCCGGGCATGCTTCTGGCGATCGTGTAGATTGTAGAGATAGCCGGCACGTGTATATTCGATCCTTGCGCATCGAACGGCGATTATTTATAACGGCATCGAACAGGCGCAAAATAGGTCGAATTACTCATCCAGTTCGCGAGAGCTAGAAATATCCTCGAACCGTATGCAATTAAATTGTTGGTTGCGCCCGAGAATTTCGCGTCTAACAATTAATTATTCATTTCCACGACACTCTCTCTCTCTCTCTCTCTCTCTCTCCCCCTCCCGTTATATTTATTTTAATTTTAACACTCGCGGAAGTGCACGCCGATGAATAAGAGAATAGCAGTTAATAAAAAAATGTAGAACGTTTCCGAGCTGAATTATTTATGTGCGATAAGATAATGGATCGAAAAACTTGCGCGATGCACGCGCTCGGTATATTTTTAAGCAAAATCTTCATTTGAATTGAAACAACTTTACAAAGCGCGCGATAATAATGCAAAGAATTTCCATATAATATGCGGGCGGAATAATGGGGCGAGATTACGAAATAATAGCCGGCGTGACGTTCGAATCGAGTTTCGAAACTCGATGCGTCGCGGATTGCCGAGTTGAGGCAATCCCTCTACGTAACGTGCGACGTGATCGCATCGAATTCCAACGACGAAATCGCGAAATTCGTTTGGACAATAGTATAACGCCATTCGGCATATATAAGCTTTGCTCTGAATGCCAAGAATATCACGCTAGAATTTGAACAGGTAACACGCCTCCATCGATCGTTCTTTATCGCCTCGTTGGGAGAACAGATTAGACGGTGAATGATCCGCGCTACGTGCAAATCCGTCCGTTCGATAAATCGATTTATGTTATAAATCGATAAACAACGAACGCATTTGATAGTCATTCTTAGTGCTCGTTAAACCGTGTTCAAATGTTTGACCACTAAACAACGAATAAAACAAACATAAATATGTTTAACCGAGAATGATATTGGCTCTAAATTGTTTAAATTGAACGAGCCGATGAGAATCTAAACACGGTGGTTCGTTTTTTTCAAATTTTTGTTATCAAATGTTTCATGAAGTTTTTCTCGGTTTTTGGTTTGATCATGTACAGATGTTGCTGGTTTTTGTCAAGTTTATTATTTTTACAATTTGACTTCTTTAATTTGGACTGTATTTAACAATATGCTTGACAATAAAATTGCAATAACCTTTTTGTTTAAAAAACTGTTTAACTCGCGCTTCAGTTTAACATTAATTTAAGTTTAAATTCAAAAGTATTGATAAAGAAGCACCTTCCGATCGAAACGTTTGCAATTTGGTGAAACATTATTATAATAAAAAGTTAAAAAAAACACAACCAAAACTGTGTTCGGACTCTTATTGGCCTCTTCATTCAAGGTTTATGAAAATATATTTCTAAAAGATGTGATGTAAAATATTTTTTAATTATTCGGTTGTTGAGCACGTGATCAACAACAGATCAAGCCTATAAGAGAACTTTTCGCGATTTTCTCTCGCGTATTTTGTACGCTTTTAAATCTAATATAAATGAAGATTTTCTTCTTCTTGTGTCTTAAAAAAGTTTCGAAATGAAGCCTTTTTTTGCGTGCGGTCTTGCTTTCGTAATTTGTCAAAAAAAAAAATAAATAAATAAATAAATCTGCTTTCTAGGATTATTTTTTAAACTTTAAATTTTTCGACGCACGATTTTAAATGTGAAGCGATTGCGAATATAATCCGCCGATCGGCGCGCATAAATCGCGAACGTCATAAAATCATCAAAGACTCTTAAAAGCAACTAATCCGCTTTTATTACGGTCACCGGTTTCCGTTGATATTCCTATCTAATTCGAATTTTCCAACGACTCCGGTATTCAAGAGAACGCTTATTCGTCGTCGCATTACAAAGCGACGACGCGGAGGAAATGCAAGAATCGGCTTTCTCTATCACGGGATATAGAGTCTCACGTTCCTTTGGTATGATAACGACCTTTATAAGCACTAGGTAACCTGAATTTTAGAGAACGGATCACACAATGACAAATTCCTGAGACGAGTGTTCTTCATTCTTTCATGAAAATTCATAAACGATAAAATTCGTGTCCCCCTCCCCCTGCCCCGTATATAAATTTCTCCCTATACACATCGTATCTCGCGCGCACCTATTGTCATTAATTTTTTTTCTTCCGTTATAAATAATGCACGAGAGATACGCGAATAAAAACTTTTTGAAAGAGTTTTACATTAAGTGTAACATTTAACGTGAGCCGGAAACACGACTACTCACTTTAATGGACGGTGGCTTCGATGTAGACGCCGCCGATTAAAAGCAGCACGACGGAAAAAAGAAAACTTGCAGAAATGAGAGAATACAAAACAGCCGGTGCAGTGAAGAGAGAGAGAGATTAAAATAAAATTATGAAAAAATTCAAAAGTCTAGATTTTTTCATTAAAAAAAAAAACAAAAAAAAATCAAGCAGTATAATTTGCGCCGAATATTTAAAAACTTTTTCTTCTTTTCTTTTTTTTCTGATTCGTATTCTTGTTAAAACTTACCCTTCGGCACGGAATTTTTAGCTCGGAAAAATACGAGCGAACCTAGCGAATTTTCATTCAAGAAAATATTGTTTACAATATATAGTGTGTTCCGACCATCCGGTGCCGCGCTATTCATATCGGTGTAAAAAAAAAGAGAGAGAGAGAGAGAGTCCGCCTTGACAACAAATATTTGATTCGAAGATTTTCTTTTGTATTTCATATCTCTCGCGCTTCCCACGCGCGTCCCGAAGGAGCTTCCAAAATTGTCACGTCCGGTGCGTAACTCGCGCGCGGCTCTCAGAATGATTGTATATACGCGCGAGAACTACAACAAGGATATTTTTTATTTAATCTCAAAATGAAATACAACGTACTTTTGTACCGAGAAAAGCCGCGAGATTCAAATTTTAATTTCAAAAATTCTTTGACCAGACGTTCAAGGCGACTTTTTCTCTCTCTCTCTCTCGTTTTTTTTCTTCCACCGAATACAGCGGGGGGAGAGGCTATTCATATCGAGCGGTCGTAACAATATACCTACATTTACGAAAATTTACGTATCTAATATCATATTTTCGTTTACACACATATATAGCCATGGGATTTTCGATCTCGAAATGAAATCTTTATCGCTAACCGGCGCGAAAGAGGAGGTCACGAGGAGGGTCGAAAGAATATGTTGAAATTAAATACGATTTCTGCATAAACTGGGAAACGGATAGCGCCGGCTAAACGTCATTACGAGAAAAGGGACGAAGGCGACGACGGCGGCGGCGGCGCATCCAATTATACTGCCTTCCGGCGGGAAAACTCGGTTTGAAGCAGCAATTCGTTCTTGTTTGCAGTCTAGGCCACGGCGAAATACCCCCGTCCGCGGAGAAAGACTCCGCGCGAAACGGAAGCCGCAACACAATCGACAAACGGCGTCGAACAGAAATTGAATCAACATCCGTCTTAGATATTCAATTTTTTTTTTTTTTTTTTAGCGAATGTAACGTCCCATCCCAACGAACGACATCAGAATCGAACGAAAGAGATATTATATATAATATCTGGCCGGAAGAAATCATTAATCTTTTTCCTCCTCTCTTTTCTCTCTCTCTCTTTCGCTTTGCTGAAGTTTGATCGGGCTTGAGCCACGTCACGGCGGGGTGGAAGCGAAATGTCGGCGATAAAAAGCACAAAAATATTTCCGCACATTTAATCGCGTACATATATATATATGTATATAACGATACATGTACGCGCTTCGGCCTTCACTTTTCGCCTGTTTACTTTTAGGACGGACGGGGGGGAAATGATGCCCAGCCCGCACGATTGAAATGGCACCGACGATTAAAAAGTTGAACATTCGCCCCGTGTACCGACGCGGAGACGCGATATTATACGGGCAGCCGTCAGAAATAAAATAATGCAAAAAGTATTTTGCATCGAAAAACGGCCGAAGCGCGTTTCGAGCTAGGGATTTCGAAGAGTGATTGCAAACACACGGTTTCTTTCAGAAGAGCCGTGGGTTGCTGCTGGGTTGCGAAATGCGGGGAAAGTAACGAATGGGGAGGAAGAAATGGCGTTCGCTTTGCGCGCGTTTTCGTTTTCAGCAAAAGTTTCGGGAAAGCATTTACGGTGGTAACCAATATTCCGCGCGTAAACACGTGTTGCTCTTCCACTTTTGGAATATACCTACGTACGTATAGGGGGGTTTCTCTGTGATTTGGGAAGCGGTTATCGCGATTGAAGCGTCCAATCTTCGTTCTTTCGCGCCGCGATTGCTTTCGCTGACTATGCGCCATTACGCGAGCCGAGCGGAAATTATTTGTGTATATAACAGCGCAGTCTCTCTCACGTTGTCGTCGTCGTCGTATTGATAACCTCGTTTCGCCTCAATATGTTTCGTCAATAGAAAGCGAGTTCGTCAAGAAATATCGATATTTTATGAATGGAATAATACTTTCTTTTTTTTTTTTTTACAATATTTTTTCTGTGAAGATCTGATATATTTGCACAGTCTAAACTATTAAACTGCAAGTTTTCTTCTGAACTTAACGTATCAAGGATTACCGTGCGAATTATAGTTCCCGTTAAATTATCTGCAATGAATAACTCAAATATTCACCACACAAGTTTTACTTTATATCAGTATAATTTTGTGGATAAAGGAAAGAATATTTGTACGTTGCATTATAGAGTATTGAGTCTAGATAACTTTATATATTACATATGTATATTACATTTGTCAAGTTTCATTTAATTAATGGCCCAATAAAAATACGACTTTTATTTGTATACTTCATCATTTGTATTTTAATGTGGTTTGAACAAAAAATAATGTGTTTGACATGTGTATAATAATTTTTTATTAGGCCATTAAATATGAAACTTGACAAATATATACATATATACTGTAATATATAAAATACATAATATATAAATAGATAATATAAATATATAAAATATATAAATATATACTGTAATATATAAAATATATATATGCGGGATTATCTTCCGAATAATATGGGCACGAGGTGATTCCTCATCAAAAAAATAATAAAAAGAAAATACAAGTTTTTTTTTTTATTATCGGCTTAGTTTTCGAGAAAATCGATTTGGAAATTATCACAGGCTCCCAAAGCCCGGATCACATCGACGCACATCCTGTTCGTGTAACTCATCGTCGTGATATTTGAAGGAAAATTGATTGTTCGGTATCGCGTAGAACGTTTACAAACACGTGATGCGCGTCATACGTCGCTCGTGACAAAATCGTATCTTGGCGGTAACACCATTTACGCAGCGGATTTTCAAACTCGATTTTTCCGAAAATTAAGTCGAAAATTTTAAAAACTTTATTCCATATTATTTTCTTATTTTTCCGATGGGGAAAAATCGCGTCGTGCCCGCTCGTACATATTATTCGGCCGGATCTTGTATATTGTACGACCCAATAATAATAAGTTTCAATCTGATTTTATATACATGGCTTTTATAAAATTTACAAACTGAAAATAAAAACGTTCTTTTACCGGAGGAAACTGCCTGTGTTCAGATTTTACGAAAGGATCGTGCCGGGAGAGCGCAACAAAACAAACTCTCATACAGTCCAAAATTTATAAATAATTCGTTTGATCCCGCATCCGGGCGTGTAACTGTCGTGATTTCGTCGAAGGAGCAGAGATATGTGTACGGAAGTCTCCGTCAGACTCTAGCTTGGTCCATTTTCTAAGCGCGTTATTTCTCCGAGCGGATCGCAATTTCCCTCGACGTGTCTCGCAGCGTCGTCCTTTTCACCGTCTCCATCTCCTCCGCCTCTCTTTGTCTTCTCCAATTTCGCTTTCTTCGCTCCATTAATTAACGGAAACTTCGAAACTAAACTGTCGAGATACACGAGATTGGAGCGCGGCAGCGCGATTCTCGGAAAGATTCTCGGAGCGTGAGACGACACTCGATGACTGCATCGCGCGAGTTTAATCTGTTACACGCGAAAGTGACACCGTCGTCGTCGCGCCGTGATTCGGGAGTGACAGAAAATCCGACGAAAGCGGAAATGGACCTACTTGACTTCCATTTGCTGTGCGAGTATAAATGAACAACGAGAGACGAGCTAAAACCCCGGAGAAACCTGAATAGATGAATAAGTTGTTGGAAACGAACTCGCAATGACCTCATGAGCTACGCGCGTGCAACGGTGTTTGCAAATTTTTGTTGTGTGCAAATTTTATATCTGCAGCTTATTTTTTTTTTTTTTTTTTTTTAATATGAAAGCGATACAAACGTGAACAATCGAAAACTACGCACAGAAATGTTTACAACACGTCGCGAGAGTATAATCAAACCTTAAATAAATTAATATTATACAACAACCACAAAATTCGTATTACAAATTATGAAAAGAAATAGTTTTATTATAAAAACGTATTTTGTTAGGAAAAAACGAGAATTCTCGAGTTTGTGCGGAGGATTAATTTTTTTTATATGAGAACACATACGAGTGGCGCGTGTACTTGGCGCATCTTTTTTATCTCTTCTTGAAAAGTTTATCTTTAAAGGCAAAAAAATACACGTACAAATTTGTATTAAAAATTATCTTTTCAAAATTTCACCTTCGGTGAATTTTACATTATATATATATATATATATGTACATCCGCTTCTTTCAATAAAACCGATAATGTTGCGCATTAATAATTTATATCACATTGACAAAGAAATAAATACATTGGTATTTCTATTTGTTGATCGTACGCTGTAATACGCGCGCAAGGCGATATGCGAAGATGAAATATTGAAATGGTATTGTTGCGGCAACAATACTCTTCCGGGAACGACAACGGCTTCTGATAAACACGACCGCATGCGAAGGTTTCCTACTTATTCATAGCCAACGAGCGTAGAAACACGTTGGATTCCAAGATATTCGCGTTGAAGCGTCTTACGAGAAGAAGATTTTCTCATCTATACGTTTTGCGCTCTTAATTTTTTGCATTCGAAATTACAGTTGCGGAGACTTCGATCTTCTTTCTGTCATTTATACATTTTCTGTATTTTTAATGTCACGCGTCACGCGCAATTCGAACAAAGTGCACAAAGTTGCGCACAATGTTGATAAATTTTAGCGAATGATTATCAATTTTGACAACGTTCCACGTAAATTTATTGTATATTATTTTTACTATATTCTATAAATTTTCTCACACAAATATTAGCAGATGATTATCAAATGTGACAAAGTTTCACGTAAATTTATTATATATAAATTATATATAAATTTATTATATTATCTTTACCGTTTTAAAAATTTTCGCACATATTGTTATTTTAAACAATATCGCGCGTGTAAAAAGTTTGACGCGGGTTTTACTTTTTCGGATTGGTTAAAATATACTTAAAACGCAGCATGTTGTTTACATATTTCAAATAACTACACGACCCATTGAAATAAATTCCACAGACAGAATGGCAGACTTTCTCTCTTGATAACTCAATTACAAGATTAAAATCTTAAAGAACGCGACAGCTGTTTTCGAGTCGCTCTCAGATTAAATCTCGGAAAGATATTTTTTTTATTATATAATCACGTCTGTGGACGAAAATGTTCCTCGCAATGTGCGAGAAACGTTTCCGCTTGCTGCTTTTTTTTGTTTTGTAGAAACTATTATTAGAAGTACTATGTTTATCTCCGCGTACTACCGATAACGATTTAAAAAAAAAAACAAGTTAATTGATCGAAGCGACAATTAACGGCAGAGTCATTACTATCTATTAACAGGATTGATTCAACGCTTTTCCAACTTGTTTCTGTTCTCTCTCTCTCTCTCTCTCTCTCTCTCTCTCTCTCTGAAACGCTTTTAACGTTTAAACACACCGCAGTAGTTTCCCGAAATAGTTTAACACCGCGAAACCGTCTGACTTCTCAATAGCGCACTGACGAAGCATAGACACGTCCGTGAATTACGTTTTCCAAAGTTGCGCGCGTGCCGCGATTAAACGCAAAACGAGAGAAAAGTTGCTCTTTGAAGTACCAAAAAACCGTTTACCAGGCGATACGCGAGGACTTCGGATTGTCAGAACGAAAATTGTGAGAAATTGTCTTTTAACAAAAAAAATGACACATTGCAACGCGGTGCGACGCGACGCGGTTTGCCGCGCGTACAGAAAAATTTCTTAAATCGATCCGGCGACTTTGAAAGAAGACACGACGACGAAGAATCCGTCGGACGACGGAAAATATTGAGGAGGAGAGGGAAGGGAGTTGGGAACTGCTGGATGCTGCTGCGAAGCTCGAGCGACATCACAAAGGAGGAAAGAGAGAAGCCTTGAAAGAACGAACACTTGACGCTACGGCTGACGTGGCTTTACGTGCCGGTATAATAGCTCTTGTCTTCGCCAAGATAGCAAAGTCGCATTCAAGCTCGAAGCAACTTGCCGGGCGACCGCGATATACAATTGCAACATCCACGCGGCAAGAGTACAGCTGCTTCACGACCGTTTGTGAAATCTGCTGTGTATATCTGTGTCACGAAAAACGGATTACAAACTTGTTGATGAAAATAATTCTTTCTCGTGTATTCTGCACGACAGATCTAATTTAGCGTCCGATCCACATTATTTGCATAGGTCGATTATTATTATTTTTCTCGGGATTTTATTGCGATCGGAAAAGAGGCGGGAAGATAAATTCTATCTAACGATCGGATCATGCGCGTACGTGTGCACGCAAGACGTCGCGTCATTTTCGTCGCTTACTCGGCGACGGTAATCGCGACGACATATTCCGCCGTGGAGTTCTGAATTTTAAGGTCGAATATTAAGTGCTTTACGCCCGCTATGTTTGCGCCGTCGTCGAATCACGACGTGACACCTCGGATCTAAATTGACGGATACGCTCGCGCGCGGGCGCACTTGTTACACAAGTTTCATTCCGATAAAATGCGCACAATGCACGACGCGACCTTCGTTACTCTGTTTGCAGGACGGCGAAGTTCATAACGAGCCTCCCTCCCCCCTCCCCCTCTCGTTCATTCACAATTGGATTGTAATCGAACGTCTGATATATCGTCGGAATTGCTGCGCTTGTTATTAGCGTCAACAGGTCCCGCGATTTCGCTCACAATGTAGTTGGAAGTAAATTCAAATCCCCCGTCTCTCTCTCTTTCTCTCCGAGAGAACCCCCCGTGTGTGGTATTTGCACGGTCGCTCGATCATCTTCCTCGGCATTCGCACGTGGAAACCGTTAATTGCCACCGACTGATCGGTGCGCTAATGCCACACTCTGCTGCACACCGGCACGCACGTTAAATATTCATTTGCGTCAGTAAATTAACAAATGCGGAACGATTGAATCTCTTGTATTTTTTTTTTTTTTTTACCGGGTTAATTGACAACTGCAAATACGTTTTTTATTTTTTGCAGAAAGTAAAGAGAATTATTTATTTTGTTATTTATTTTTCTATGTATATGCGTGTGTGTGTGTGTTCTATCTGTAATATTTTCCCTGTCCATATTTCCCAAAGTGTATCATAATATATTCGCCGCGTCAATAAATCGCTGTTTCCACTTTTTCGAAATACGGCTTCGAAATTTTTGTGAGAAAAAAAAAAGATAATACAATCGCTGATATTGATATCGCGCTGTCAGAGAATGAGAGATTGCCAATTTCTTGGCTCGACCTCGTGTTCGATGAAAATGTAACCTTATGAGATTTGCGCTCGTTTCTAATCATCAAATATGTACATGCGAATAAGTTTCAAAAATCACTGTCAAAAGAAAAAGAAAAACCACGAATTCGTTACGTGTCGGAGATCCGATCAATGAAATTCTCTCTTCTTCTCGTTTCCTTACTCATCTGATACTTTGGCTCTCCGTTGTAACAAATAATAATAATCTAATCGAATGTCTTTCTTTGAGATTTCCTCATAACAATGAGGTTTTTAACTCGCGCATGAAACCCACTTACGCGCATACCTACTCTGTTTTGTTTCTACAAAATAGAGGAGAAAAAGTCGGCAAGAAAATTTTGTCTGCGCACGTCCGTACGTGTTTTTTTTTTTTTTTGTTTTTATATACGCGCATACATGTACTTTGAGAGCTCTTGTAATTTTTTCTCGTGACTTTTATTTTGGTTTAAAAAAATTCTGAACATATATATTTTTAAATATGCAGCAAATGCCAGATCATTCCGGCGCATCGTCGAAGAATCGTCTATTCGTTATTATTCTCTGGTGGTTTTTATTTTAAAAAAATTTTATATGTGTGGGTATATATTTTTAAATACGTACACGAGTAGCAAATGTCAGATTATTTCGGCATATCGTCGAACCGACGACAATCTATTCGTTATTCATATCATCAGTAAGAAACGATTTTTGAATTTATGCACGAAAAAAATATAAATAATTTTGTCTCCCGCGCGCTAGTGATAAAAATTATTCAAATTAATTTTGATCATGAGGTAATTTCCTCGGGTTCCTATGGTTATGCCAAAATTGTCGTATTCGTTTAAGGGCTGTTGGAACCGATGAGCAGGATGTTTTGCCGTAAAAA
>QVNW01004057.1:0-11090 GCA_014825475.1 Pseudomyrmex flavicornis
ACACACACACACACACACACACAGCAGTTCTTAAAAATACCCTTCTCCTACTCGAAAAACTTGGAAGGTTACGTACGCCTTTGTTCGGAAATCGACCCCTTATCGGGGCGCCACGCGAACTCCGCCACGGGCTCGTTCCATCGATCTCTTTTCCAGTAAGTAAAGAAATGTCGTCCGCTATTGTTTGCGAAAGGATCGCCGCCGTTATCGTTGCCGAGAATAAAAAAGTAATATCGCGAGTTTGAGAAGCGAAGCGAAGAAGAAGAAAAAAAAAAGAGAAAGTTTCCGCGTAAATTCGTCTGGCAGCCCCGCAGCGACGTTTTCTTTTCTCGGGATGAGATACGAAGCTCGTCTTGCGTGCGATGCGTCGTAAGTCGAAAACAGGAGGGCGTTATCGTCCTTTTTAAGCCATCATAAGGATGACTATCGGGAGGGAGATAACGGATAAGTGCTCTGTAAGTTTGTAACGAGAAACTTGCGTCACTTCAACTCCTAGTTTCTCATGGACTCGCGTGTCAAACTTTTTTTATGTTAGCAAATATCGATCATGTGTTTATCACGTAACATAAAATAAAAAAAAAAAAAAAAATTAAAATCAAAATAACAGAAGTATTTCTTTATTTCTCACTTTTATCGCGAACAACATATTGGATCTAATCGAAATCCACAAATACTATAAATTTGTTTTTGTTTGTTTGTTTTGTTCTTTTATAATTTTGCTTGTCTAAATAAACAAAGCAGAAAAAAGCGGAAGATGCATTTCGAGATAAATCACGATTGGTGACGCCGGAGTCTCGATTATACCGGTGAGTCGATTAATATCGCCTGCGTTGAACCGGCGGAATTTTGTCTGGAGAGTAATCACCTGCCACCGGCACCGTTCGTGAGCGACGGTTTGTAAAACACCTCCGTGAAGTTTGCGAACGCGATCTCGAGCGGTATATGTATATGCACCACCCGCGCGCTCTCCGTCACTCGGAGTGGGGGATGCTTTATAACCTTCACGGCTATAGAAGAAGGGAAGGGGAGGGAAAGTGAAAAGAGCGAATCAGCGAAAACAGGTTAGCCAGATATCGGGGAATGAGCGCCGCTGATGCGCACCGGTCTCGTTTTCGCGCGGTCGGGATATCCTGCAATAAAACCGAACGATAAGGGTGGGTTGCGATTGAGGAGAAGAGAAGGGAGGCAAGGCGGTAGTGCGAGATATATATGTGCGCGCACCGAAGAACATAGAAAATAATTACGGGCGATCCGATACACCGGCTATCGTCCGTGCAGCAGTCCGTGGAGAAACTTTCGACGGTTCGGCCGGGAGCCCGAACGTTATACTACCAGCAAAAACCCAACACTGCCGACGTGTCATAATCGACGGCGTTTACCCACCGTGCCGAAGCTCGGCTTCGCCAACCACCTTTCGCTATATCCTGCGGCTTACGATCGTGCGCTGCAGTAAGTGGCACGAGCGATAAGGGCAGCGTATGTCGCTTAAGTACCAAGTGGTTTCCGCGGTAAGCAACGTATTACCGCGACTTGATGCGCTAACTTGCCCAATGGTCCCGTAAAACATATATTGCCGTTGAATGACGCATATTCGTCTATTAATTCGGACGATTTAATGGTTACAACATTTGTATGTTGTAACTCTCTTATACATCTCCTTCTCTTATACATCAGTGTAGCGCACACATCTTTTGATAAATATATCTACAACCAGTCGCACGATTACATCCGCATAATAATCGTAAGGAAATGATTGAATATAATGCAATAAATTGTGCGAGTTTTGTGCAAATCTGAGAAAATCTATTTTTGAGAAAAAATATTAATATCTATCGCTGCAGCGTTTTTTTTCTTTTTTTTTTTTTCTTTATAGAACGCTATCGTTCTTTACGCGAACATCGTGTACATTAAGCGCACCGGCTTCTTCCTCATTTATGCTCAAGACGTTTATCGCGAGCACGCGAGCGCCATATTTCTTTCCGGAGCACACCCGAAACGTTGTCCTACGGGTACAGATACATTCCTAAGGCTCATTTAATTTCGTTCACATAGCGCCGTTTATTTCGCCTTCGTCGTGTCGGCGACGCATCGCACGACGACGTCTCTTCTCTTCTCTCTCGTTTTTCCCTCTTTCTTTTTTGCTTCTTTTATCGGTCGTGCCGATGGAAAATGTAACCGGCGAAGAGAAGGAGGAGGAGGAAGTTCGGAATGGCTCTCTCTTCGCACCTGCATCTTGGCAACGCGCGGCGATCCATAATTCCTCGGTTGAGTGCGATTCGGTCGATTCTCTGAATACGTAATTGCTTCTCCTCCCACGTGTCGCACGTTTCTCCGTCGATCTCGCACTCTCGCATATATACATCCTCGTTTTTTTTTTTTTTTTTCCTATTCTTCTGTTTCGCTTTTCGCGGCGCGCCGATTCCCGTGTGCTCTCTCTCTCTCTCTCTCTCGCGATGTATTATCGATATTATATCGCATAAATGCCTGCTCTGACCTCGATAATTCACCGTTAGATAAATAGATATTGTAATATCGAAATGCATCGTGGCTTTTTAATGGCTACGAGACTCGTAGAATACAAAAAGAGATCGAGTGCAATTCGATCTCGGCAATATCGAATAATTTATTACCTGTAAGATTACGTATAACTCTCGTATATATATAATAAAATTGATATATCCGGATTATTTGTGGACTGAGAGTTATGTTCTAAACTTAGGATACGTATTCTCTCTACTTGATTGTATTTAATTAAGAATTTGCACTCACGGTAATATACGCGCGTGTATATCGTCGACAATAACAAAGAGGCTCGCGCGAATAGCAGTCCGGAAAACGTGCTAGCGATGCCTCTCTTTGAAAGGGTAGTTCGTATCTCGGCATTAAAAGCCATTCTTGCGCGACTGCGTTATATCGGGAACGAAGCGGGTAAGTTCGTAAATACCGAGTTACGAACGTAAAGATTGGGAAATCCACCGGGAAATCTCGTTTGTTATTAGGCGTCGGCGCAATATGTTCGCCACCTAGTCCGAGGAGAGACTAGAAGGAAGCTGCGTGTATCTTAGGATTAATCATCACACCGCACTTCTCGGGCGTGGAGACGATTTGCATAATTACTCAGATTTGGGCGGGATGGACGGGAACCAATTGTCGGCCCCGGTCTTACGAGAAGGTACATACATCATGCAACACACAGTCGTGGGTGATGTCTGTATAATATCGCGAATTGCATAACTCACACTGAAAATTTACTGAACCGATGTAATGTTGAATTCAAATTTGCTATATATCGTCGGTTGTTCTCCTGAAAAGTTCATTTCGTAAATGTAAAACAAACAATACTAAGATTATCTTTACGTAAATATAAAAAAATATTTTAAGACAATATGTATATAATTGTAAGAAAAGCTTAGATCGTAAAAGCGACTTTAAGAAAAAACTTTAAGAAAAGAAAATAATCGAGGCTTAAAGTTTGAAAAAAAAAAAAAAAAGAACGTTGCCATGGAAAAGAACGAAGAGTGAGAGTCGCGGTCGAGCGAGAGTCGGGCAGAGCGAGCATGTGGACGAGTCTGTTTTGAAAATAAAGCTGTTATTTGTCGCCTTAAAACATCGACTATTTTCCATCCTGCCTTTACAAGATTCGAGTATTTTCCATTCTGCCTTACATAATTGTAGCAAGTATATATTTTGCAAATACGTATGTATGATATATATATATATATATATGTATGTATATATTTGTATTTATATCTCTGTATATATAAAATATGCACATTTAAATCTTTAATATTGATAATTGCGCTGTTACGAGATATTCATGGAAGTTCGTAAATATCAAGTTACGAGCGTGTAAAGACCATGATTCCTCGAGGGATCGCATACATTATATATTAGCAGCCGGTGCAATACCAGCTTGTTCCAAGCAGCGAACACCGAGAAGGTGCATCTACTTTGCATCTCTCTTATTTTATATGTTTTCATAGTTATCTATTTGATATCAATCAATAGTATGCGATAAATCCACACTTGTCCATAAAGTAAAATACACAATTATAAAATAGCTAATGCTATAAATTAAATTTTTACACAAGAATTTTATTTACAAGTTGAATATAATACGTAACAATATCCTTCTCTCAATTTTTAATAAAAATCCAGACTTGTTAAGATTCTTCTTAAGGCAAATCGCAACATTTAACAACTACCTCGAGAATTCATTATGAAAATATAATGGCTGAAGCAATAAGCATGAAATGTTAAGTGAAACAGCGCGCGCATCCGTCATTCCAAGTATCCCTCTTTCGTGAGCGATTGTTGCAATTCCTGGCTGCAACGGGAATTGTAGTATCCTTAGATTTCGGAGAAACAATTCGCATAGGATTCCACGCAATAGGAACTCCCGGATTGCCGCAGTGCCTCCGACGCCGGTCCGTAAACTTCGCGCTTGCGGGGAAATAAAGACCGCAGATATCTCGCGTGGGAATCGTTCGTTATTAGCCGGCAGGCAATAAGTTTCCCTTATTGCCGCGTAAACGATGCACTCGGTGGCCGCGCTAGCGCGCCGCTGCCGCAAAGGGGAAGAGAGAAAGAGAGAGTTTTAAAGGCGGCAGAACGCTTGAAAGAGCGCAGTAAAAAAAAAAACGAGGGCGTGCGAGAGAAGAGAAGAGAAAGAACCGATTGGAACAGGTAATATACAGACACCATTTTTAAAGTTAAGCATCGCCACGCAACGCGTTTTAAATGGAGACGGACGAGTTCCCATTCGGAGGAGGTGGACCGAATTGTATATGTTCTCCATTTTCTCCCCTCCTCTCTTTTTTACCATCTTCTATTTCCTACTGGTTTAAATCTAATACCACCCGAGAGACAAAATTCAATTTCGATCGCTCTTTTTAATTTCTTATTTCTGGCAAACACGTCGATTAAGATTTACGTATGTGTTGTGTATGTGTGTTATTAATCCGACTAGCCGATTAATTGATGCATCTGTCTTTTACTTTGGCTTTTCTCTTAGTTTTTTTTTTTTTTTCGTCTGCTTTTTGCTCTATCGTGATATATTCGCTCTCGTTTCACAAAAGCTAGTCTATTCCACCGATTTGACTATTTCTCATCCACCTCTCGACTCTCTCGTATACCCTCGGAAGACAGCGATGGCCCTCAGCTCGCTCGTAACAGCCCTCTACAGATCCGGTTCATGTAAAGCATTTGCTCTTCTCCGAGAGAGGAAGAGAGAGAGAGAGAGAGAGAGAGAAATTTTATGCAGGTATTTAGGAAGCAGCGCATCGCCATCTTTCACGATATATTTTTTGTCCGAGAATAGCCGGATATATCGCGCGCGCGTTTTTCATTAACAATGCAATGTGTTCTCGTCACATGCCGTTGAACGCATCCTTTCAAAATTTTGTTTTACAAAAACTCGGTCACGATATAACGATTGCGATTTATCGGCTGTGATAATTTCCGTGGCCACGAGAGCGGCATTTGTTTTCCGGTTACCGTCGTAATAGCGAAATACCAGCGCGCGATTCGCTAAGTGTTTGAACAACCGACGCGAATAACCGCGCTTTAACGGGGCTGGATTTTAACGGTCGCGTGTTCAGTTTCAGTTATTTGTTCATTTAATTTTTTTTTTTTGTTTGTTTTATCTTTTTGTTTTCAAACTATGTCGCGGTTACATACGCATATACGCGTCGTGAAAATCGAACGTGCAATTGTTCGCTGTATCTAACAGCAAAATTATGATTAATTGCGTGCTTCATTACAGTAGCATTTATATTCCCGACGCTCTCTATCGCGCATTCTTTACTCATTGTCAGCGTTGTCGTGTAATTTGCCGGCGCGATGTGGAAGGTGTATATATCAATAGTTTTGTGTGTGCGCACGCGTATTACACGAATATGACGTAGTGACATGATGCGCCTGAACAAACGAGAGCAGATATAGAACCGATAGAAACTTGAATCCCCTCGCACGTCAGCAAAACCGACATTCGCAAGTGCTTATTAATTAGTCATTCATCGGACTAATGGCGAACACACCGGCCTTTGATGTGCCGCTAATAATTACAAGCAATTAGATATTATTAAAGGTCAATATGTACACCGTTGTATGCATTTTGCGGCCTCATGATCCTTTAACACAGTAAATCTACGAGATGCCGCGGCTATATACACGGTCTTTAACTCGCACCATCACGATTATTCCGAAACTGTCGCGAATAATTTACAGAGAAATAAAGTTATAGAATTATACAAAGTTACAGAAGTTTGCATAACTTTTTTTTTGGCGACATCGCAATTGTTCAGTCTGTAATAAGAACGAGGAATAAAGCTGTTAAGTTGCGCTTATCACAAAACATGCGGTTGAAAGTACAGGTTTATTCACACGTCGGTATTGCGCTACAATTCGATCAATTCTTACATTGTTACACATTGTCGTCTATAATAAAGTAGAAAAGAGGATGTAATGTCTGTCTCTACTTTCTCTCTCTCTCTCTCTCTATCTGTTTTCCACTTCACTCTGTTATAAGTACAGTTGTGTGCCTGCATAATTCTCATTTTTCACATAGGCCTAAGTTTGTTTTTCTTTATACGTATATTAATATTCTTTATGCAACGCGCTTGAATCAACATCGGATAAATTTGCGCATAATAATCTGTCGATGAAGGAACGTATACGCTCGCGCAATCCGTCAACTTCCTGTGCTCCGCGAGCGGAACATCCGATAGGGCAGCTGTTGCGCTCTGTTTCCGCACGATCTGCGGCAGGGAAAGGACGAGGAAGAGATTCACAATCAGAATGATCTCCGGTGTGTCAACCGGCGCGCGATGCGGCGGCAGCGGCGGCGGCGGCGGCGGCAGCAGGTCGCCGCAAAGCGCCAGACCGCAGCACTGTCAACGTGCGTAATTAATCCGCATTTCAGCGGGTCGGCGCGCGCCCGACAGCAACCTAAGATTTACCGCAATCCAATTTTACACCTGTCCGTCAGCCGCCGCGACCTCGATGTCGCCTTTAATGTAATGAAACCGGCGCCAGAGTCTGATAATTATCAATGTATGTACTTTGATCGCGGTATCTGTCTATATGCGTCCGCCGACGCGAGCCGTCTTCGATATGCGGTACATAGATGTGTGCTGCAGCTCCTAAACGAGATCGACTCAAAGCCGAGTTGGACGTTCGAGTAATTGCACGTATATTCAAAATTATGATGTAATTTTGCAACTCGTAAGCAGCGTTACCGCCACGGAGAAAACTGTTTCGAAAAATTACGAGAAGATATAACACATGCACGTCTCTCGTAAAATAACTCAACTCGGATTTATGAATCCGAGGAAGATCGAGAGGTTTATCTTTATTGTTATTATTTTTACACAACTCTTTCCACTTGACCATAACGTGTATACTTGTGTTATGTTCGCATCTTGCGCGACGCTGAAATCTAAACTTTACGTACGTCCGTTGGTGGAAACGATATATGGGACGTTAACGACTTTCATCTTCCGCCAGTAACAAGCTTTACATTTGCGTCATGTGTGTTACCGCGTCGGGTGGTTAGTTCAAAGCCTCAGTCGTTGGGAGCGAGTGAGTGTCCTACTTGTGCCGTTCGAATAAGCCAACAATTTCGCGCGAACACGCATTCTTCGTAAACGCTCGCGAAGTATGTAGTATCCCGGCAGTTTAGGAATATATATATTCGGTATTTCTAAACTGCATTATAGCAAATTTTTCGGGTCAGTGTTAGTACGTGGCCGGTCATTTCATAACGACAAATATGAGTTTTTTGTAGTCTCCGAGCTCCGTCCACGTACACCATTGCGCAATTGTGACTATTGTGGCGTGTATTCCAAGTATTTACTCAATTTATTTCAAGTCTCACAAGCTTCAGTTTCAGTTTTCCAGGATTTACAGGTAGAATCCGAATCTGTTGCTGATTATTAATTACGTTGACAATTATTACAATACAATATATTTGTATTGTAATAATTAATACTTATTGAAAGTCCGATGTAGTTCCGCTTTTCATCTGATATACATGCACAGTCTCTGCAATTGATAAAAAAGGACTGGCATGGAAAAAAATGATTCGCGGCCCTCGCGCTAAAATCGCAAGACCAATGGGCCAGTCTACCGTGTATTGATGACCCCAGTCTACCATTGTGATGACCCTTTTTAATGCTTTTTAATGCGTTTTAAATATATCTTTAAAATATTAAAATATTCAATTATCAATATTTATAAAATGTCTCTGTATACTTGGACATATACTTAAAAATACACTATTATATGTTCTCTTGTTATACGCCTAATTTGCTAAAATTTACTTAACAGATTACGAAGAGAGTGTTTAAGATGATAGGTATACATAGATAACATAGATTTCGAGACTCGTGCTGAAACAGGGAAGAATTACGAGGCTCTCCATAAGAGCGCTCGGGCGAGCGCGTGGTGTGAATAACGCGATCCGCGCGCGATACATCGAACATTTGAAAGCCGACATAAATTTCTAGGGGAAAGTTGCACATGTTCGCGGACGCGCGCGAGAGAAGCGCGGATTTCAACGAGGCAGCTTAATTCCCGGAGCGCGTACTGCCGGACAATCTGCGATCTTTATTTCGCGCCGTGCCAATATTTCCGCACAGCCCGAGCTGCCCCGGCAGTTTCCGAGATTATTGCCGCGTAGACCGTGGCACAAAGCCGTGTTACCGGATTCATCTTTAGGGCCGCTGATACTGACGTCGTATAACTTTTGATTGGCGCACGGTTTTATTATGCCACTGGCGAACACCTTCGGAAAGTGTCACGTCGTTCATTCCGGGGGATCCAGCTGCGCTCCACGACGAAGAAACTTGGAAAGAGAATTAACGCCGTCGAGATCCAGCATGGATCTTTTATTCGAATCAGCTTAAAGACCCGACTGCTTTTCGTATTTGGAGCGATTCAGAGCGTTCGGAAAGTTCTCTTTATCGAAAAGTAAAATTATATATGTAATTAATGACGTGCAGAACGGAA
Source organism: Pseudomyrmex flavicornis (assembly GCA_014825475.1). Lineage (NCBI taxonomy): Eukaryota > Metazoa > Arthropoda > Insecta > Hymenoptera > Formicidae > Pseudomyrmex > Pseudomyrmex flavicornis. The sequence goes on from QVNW01004057.1 coordinate 9,010, forward strand.
CTTCTTTTCACAGTTTTATTCGTAGTTTGACACAATTTCACTTTATCGCGTAGCATGAACGAATATTGCAAGTTGAAAAGTACTTTGTGATATCTCGCATCGATCTGAGCGATGATTTACTCCGCGAGAGGCAAAGAAAGAAATAATTTATCATCACAGCTGAGTATTCTCTCTCCGTATTATCGCGCGGTCGATCGTCCGAGTATCAAAAATTTTATCTCGATCTCATTCGATTCCGATCTGAATTCATTTCTTTCGTGCGATCTCAAAGAGAGATTCGACATGACGTATGGGACAAGCATTACCGTTATTTGACGGAAGTTGTAACTCTCACGAGATATTAAAAAAGTAAATCGTCGAAATAACGCTGCGCGGTGAAAATTAAACCCTGGAAGTTTCGGAGGGGAGAGAGAGTTTAGGAGATCTCATGAAAGAAACGGCGCTGAAAACACGCGACACGTGCGAAAGAATAAACGAGAAAATGTCCCGTGCAAATGCACGGCAGATATGCTAACCGGTGCGGTTACGCACAACGGCAACGTTACTTTGCGCTATTTCGTAGTTCACAGGAAACGAGAAACGTACTAAAAGCTTTACGGGCGGCACATACAAACCGCAGCTCAAAGACTGAAACAATCCGGCGCGCCGCGATTACAAGAACAGTAGGAATGTCCCTCCCTTCCCTTCGTGAAACCGTAGTTTTGACAGCTTGTACGATGTCGCGCATACTTGCGATACGAGTGGTTAAATTGTGTCGAATTGTCAGTCCACCATTAACATCATTAGCGAGTGTATTTCTCTTCGTGTCCACATCGGTTCAACATTTTATTTTGATGCAATATTATATGAGTGAAAAACAAAAAATCATAAAGAAAAATAGAGAACTAATAAGACATTTTTAAAAAATTAAAATTTATTCTTTCATAAAAAGTACAATTCTCTCTCGATCTAATATTTTAACACAATGGTTTCGGATACCGAGATGTAATATTAATTTTTCTTTTTTTAAAAAAAAGTTACATGAAGCAAATGTATTGTTACGTCCTAGCAAGACTTCACGACCTCTTTTTTCGTTCGCAACATCACATGGATAGATTTAGAAGTCCATATCTCTTCTCCTGAACAATTTCGTCTGAACAAGTTTCGATTCCCTATCTCTTTCTTTTCAATATTATATTTCCGCCATCACATTCCGAGATATCCACTTCTCTTATACCTCATGGTATCTCTATGCTCTAAATTTTAATTTTCGTTCGTCCTGACGAACGAGGTCTGACAGCACGTCTGCCGGCCTCGGCATAAAATTATTTCCGGTGCGACCTACCATTACAACGTTCCAGCATGTATTTTCTATCATTATTTCCCCTTATGCCTCAGTAGAAGAATTTCTCTCCGAAAATCTTTCTCCTCCTACATAACCTGATGTCACGAGGCTACTCGCGTAGCCTACACTCACGTAGGCTACACTTTCACATTTTAATAATTTAACAATTGTCCCAGAATATTAGATATACCTCTCTCTTCTTTATATCTTCCGAGTAATGACCTTCCGATCAATACTAAATGTCGCGATCTATATACAACATGTATACACATACACATTATATTCAACAGCAACTTAATAATTGTAATTAAATGATTTAGATTTAAAAAAATATATATATGTTATTAAAAATTCAATGATTTATTTATTATTAATAAAATTCTTTGACCACATTCCCGCTTCTCGAATAATCGCAAGATCCGGTCTCAGATAATAGGAAAGTAATTTTTTTCTTACGAAAGGAGACTAACGAGTGAGAATCTACAAATCTTTGAAGAAAATCGGCTCAGTCATTGACCCGAAATGTCTCGCTTGACCCGCACAACTGATTCCTTTCGTGTTGGTGTCGGAATCATTGGATACTAGGTCAAGTTGCACTCCATCATAGTCCGACCGTGGTCCAGAACGTAACAATATTGAAAGAATTATTATTTTTGATTAGTATAATAAATATGAGTTGAATAAATATAAGTAGTATAATAAATATGAGTCCTCTTGGACACAACTTAAACGTCGTTTACAAATTAAATTGTAATGA